>AWWV01013453.1:0-13398 GCA_001974805.1 Corchorus capsularis | reverse complement strand
AGGATGTGATGAATGATAAGTGATTAAAGCTACTTTGATTATGGTTACTTAAGAATAAGGATGCTTGCTATATCTTGATCTTGTGAATTTGATAATCTTAATATTCTATGTTATTCTGATTTCATAAATTGAATTGATCCTTGATATATGTATGTGATTCAAAGTTTTTCAAAAGATTTGAACATAAGTGCATTAATTTAAGATTAATAAATCTTAATTTTTGTTTGTCTATACTAGTTTACTAGGGACTAGCAAAGATTTAGTGTGGGGGAAAATATGATCGAGCCAAAATTATGCATATTTTTATGGTTATTTTTATATACTTTTTGCCACTTTTATATGTATTTTCATCCTATTTTGCAAGTATTTGTGTTTTTAGGTCTTGAAGACAAGAAAAGTGAAAACTTATTGTTTATCACTCTTTTTGGAGCTATTTTGGTGACTTTTTACTCAAATATGGATTTAGCAATTTTGAGTATAGATTTGGAGATGCGAAGTTCGTGTTTGAAGATTTCTTGAAGATATTTTGAAGAATTAAGGAGCAAAGAAGAATTATTTTAATAAGCAAAAATTGAAGATTTGGAGCTTATTTGCAAAGGATTGAAAGCAAGCCCAGAAGAAGCCCTGAAGTTGAGGATTTTTGGATTATTTATATGGGAATATACTCAACCCATATAAACCTATAATTGGAGTTAAAATCCCAATTTGTAGGCCTAATATCCAAAAGAATATGCAAATCCCGCAATAATCCCGCAGATTTGCGATATAAGCCCGGTTTCAGTGCAGTCTTCGTAGAAAGGCCATAACTTTCTGGTCAGATGTCCGTTTTAAGCCCATGAGTAGCCGTTGGAAAGCTAACTCCGAGCTCTACAACTTTCTTTTGAAGTGCAAAGCCCAGATCTGCCATCTTCAAGCCCGAATATCAAGTCGAAGTTCCTGCAGAAATCCAGAAAATTCAAGAATCCTATTTTGACTTGGATTCTACTCTAGGAAGGCTCTAGACCAAATTTGAAGATTACTCTAAGCCTAGAACGTCTTAGCCTCTTTTCCTAAGTCTAATAGGAGTCTTTAGGTTATTTTTCCACTATAAATAGCCACCTCCTGTAACACAAATCACACATATACAATATACACAATTCTCTTTCATCTTTTTCTTAGAAAATATCTAGTTTTCTTTCTCTAGTTTTAGGTCAAGGGTGCCGCACCCCTCTCTTTGCATAGAGAGGGGCGACAACCCTAGGAGATTTCAAGAGGAGGATTTTGCCTTTATGTTTTATAAGTTTTCTTAAGCCTCTCATGGATTTATTCATGAGTAGCTGAACCCTTAATACTTCTAATCCTGTGGTGAATTCGATCAATTGATTATGGTGAGATTTCTATACTTATAATTTTGTGTTAAGTTCTTGATGATAGTAGGCAAAACTCTGTTTTATTTTATGATCTTGATAGTTATTGATTTGGATGGCCACCGATGAAGTAATTGGACGGATCTATGGCTAGATCAAGCTTAGAATTAATCACTCAAGTTTGGTTGTTTGTAGCAAATCGTGTTTGTTTAATCGCTGCCTGATGAGCGTTTGTCTATCGGAGGGCGAGAAATTTCTCTTTGTATGGTTCTACTTGTAGGCATGTGTGTAAAATTAATTATTCTTCATGCTTTGTTCTCAAGCGATCTTTAAGCCCTAAAAAAGTAATCGATTGCTGAAGGAATAAAAGGGATAACTGCAGCTTTAATCGGCCTCTTATCTAATATGCATATTGGGAAACCTATACCAGTTGTCAGTCAAGAATAAGATGCTTAATTCACCTTTTAAATCAATGATCCATAGTTAATCTGATTGATTCATACCATCGGAGAAGAAGTATGCTTTTTAATTATTGTTTGCTTTATAATTGTTATAGATTTAGATTTAGATTTAGATTTAATTTACTTTGCTTAGTCTTTAGTTTAATTGCTTTCTTTTTAATTGATAATTTTAAATCCCCTGTTTTCTGTTTTAGAACTAATTTTTAGAAAAGATTTGTTCTTGGGAATAAAAGTTCTTCACCCTTCTCTATGGGATTGACCCCTGCTTGCTCTATCTACTTTAGTTAGGTTTTGTGGGGATTATCTTATGATTGCTGACGACACGATCAATTTGGTATATTTGTGTTTATAGGTGTTAAAGTGAAGAAAAGTGCAAAATCACCAATTTTGTATCTTTTTGGAGCCTTTTTGGATGATTATTTACACAAATATTTTCCAAGGACAATTTGGATGAAGAATGGAGCCAATATGATCGTGATTGAAGAGCTTGAAGAGTTAATTTTATCATCATAAGATTGATTTTCAAGAGTTTGAAGCAAATGAGCAAAGTTGAATTTCAAGGCAAGAAGATATGTCAAGAGGCGTCATAACACTGGAGTACATGGGGCGCGAGGCAAACCACATGGGTTGCCAAGCATGCCACATGGGCGCCCAGCGCTAGTCGAGACATACCACCAGCAACAGCATGGGCGCAGGAGACCTGGGGCCTGAGAGCAACGCCCTGGACGCTCAAGCCTGCGACATGGGCGCTTAGGGGGAGTCGGGGGCCATGCCGCGCGCGCGCCACTTAGCACCCATGCGTATCTTCACCTTGAAGTCTCTTCACTTGTTTCCAGATTTGGCGACCCTTCTTTATTTTGACCATAACTTTTGATCCAGAGCTCCGTTTGAGGCAAATGAGTAGCCGTTCGAAAGATAACTCCAAGATCTACAACTTTTGTGTTTTGGTCGAAGCCCAGTTTTGCCGTTTTCGTGGACGAAAATGCCCCTGAAATCAGCGGACAGAAATTGTCTTGGGCCTGTTTTGCGGGATTGATCCAATTGAGCCCAAATTCTTATTTGGACTAGCTTGAAGACTTGGAGAGCAGCCCAGCACGTCCTTATCGTTTGTTTAGCTCTAAATTAACCCCCACCCTCTATAAATACCCTCTTAAGTCTAAAACCCTAGGAGAGATATCATAACTTTCTTTTCTCAACCCTAACTTTAGGTTTTGCGATTTTGAGTTGGAGGCTGCCGCCGGCCTCAAGCATTGTAAGTCTCTCCTGGATTCCTTGTAATCCTTGAGTAGCTAAACCTTTTATACTTCTTTTCCTTAGGTACTTTTGATCAATGAATCTATGATGAGACTTTTGTTCTTAATAATTTGAGCTTTTTCTGTTTGAATACGTTTCTTATCTCTATGCTTCATCTTATGTCTTCATACTTTGATTGATTTGGTGCGCAACACATCTTGAGATTTATGAATGTTATAGTTAAATTCAAGTAGCTTGAGTCAAGCTAAAGTTGGTCCAAGTAACAATTGTAATTCTAGGAGTCCTAGGTTCAATGGGATATCAAACCTTGTCGAAATCTTTAAGCCGAGAAGGAAATTGATGTAGGCAAGTTTGGTATTGATTTATCATGCATGTGGATAAATAAGCTTAATGCGTGTTCTAAGGTTGAAATAGACCCGCAATTAGAATATTTGTGATTAATTGTCAGCGAGATGCGGATTAATTTTCCTAGCATGTTGGAATTAGCATTACATCTGTTCTTATACCAATTATTCAAATGGAGTTGTTTAAGATATTAAGAGGATTACTTTGTTTCAATGAAAGTTGATGTCTACGTCTTAGGCTATATACCGATTTCGGGTAATTTATGATTCTTAATTGATTGCAATTTAAGCCAAATTTATGTTTAGTGCCTATGATGCATGATTCACTTGATCAAAGTAGTTGCCTAAAGGAGGAGAAGTATGCTTTTTATTCATTGTTTTACTAAACTCTCTTTTAAATCTTTAGTTTAGATTTATTTTAATTGTTTTCTAGTTTACTTAATCTATTCTCAAAAATCCAAAAATATCTTTTTTAGGTTAGATTTTCTTTTGTAAGATTTAACTTTGATTCGCACCTTCCCTGTGGATTCGACCCCTACTTGCCCTAGCTATTTGTTATTGGTTTGTGGGGATTTATCTTGTGATTTGATCAACGACCGGTCAATAGACCTAAAAATTTCTGCTACAATAACTGGAACAAGATTGGTGCCCCTCTTGATGGCTGCTATGAGCATTTTGGGTGAAATGGCCACTGGTGCCCCTCTTGATGATTTCTATGAGTACTTTGTGAGAAATGACCATCCCGTAAGCTAGCATGGTTCTCACATCATGTCCAACATATTTAACTCTCTTAGTCATTGGTACGAGTAGTTCTGACTCATCTTGTAGCTTCTCAATCTTGAATGATGGATCAACCTTTCATGCACTGTCAAGAAAAATGCAAGAAAGAAAAACTCGCAAGACACCATGAATCTCGTTAGTATTATTAGAAAAAGTACTTATTTAAACAAATGAAGTACGAGTGCCCTTGGAATATCAAAAGAATTTTCCAATTTTTGAAAACTCGAGCATTGAGCTCTTATGGGCAGGGAGTCCACTTATTAGGGTAATGCAATTACCCCCTTCTACGGTTCATGATAGAAAAAGAGTAAAGGTAAGAAATGTTCCTTTTGTGTACAAAGGTTTATCCTCACGGGATCGGCTCTACCTAGGCTGGATATCACTCAAGGCATCTATATGCTGGGTGAGGCTTTATATTGGATCTAAAGGTTCCCACATTGTCCTTACTGTCGCCCGTTTCAGGCTAGTAAGGCCTCCAATCCTCACCCACTATAGGCTCACTGGAAAGGATTCAGTCTGAGTGGAGGTGTTCACTACAAACCCGCACGGTGACTATCGTCACACGAGGATTAGCTACTTTGCCTCCTCCTAAAAGGATTAGAGCTCCGGTGTAAGCTCATTCACAATGCAAATGCAATTTATTAGTGAATGTGTGTGAAGGAACATACAAACCTTTACTACACATGTTCATTAGTAAACTACCCCCAGACCAAAACAACATATATGAGTCTTCATTAATGAATGACATACATATGCAATATAAAAACAGGCATGAATAGATAAGAAAAAAGCAATTAGCACATAACCAATTATGCAACCCTAGTTAGTTCTAAACCAGTATTCAGTTTGACTTTCTAACGGTCCCCAGTGGAGTCGCCAAGTTGTCGCAACATGCGCAACCAGGGCGAAAAATTATCGAGGTTCCTACGGGGAGTCGCCACTAATCTTTTTTTACCTAGGTTTGATTAGCCACCTAATCAATTATTAGGTCTAATATTAACCCTATGCTCGGCAAAGGTGATACTAAACCTAATAAGGTCTGCTTAACCAGAGTCTATGGTTCGGGAGTCGGGTACGCGTGGGGAAGGATTAGCATACCCCCGACGCCCGTCGAAACGACGACACTGACTGGTCTAGGATTAACTATGGGTCTCTATCATTGGTTGTTTCCATTCTTAAACCTATTCATGCCCGATATTATCATTCTTAGTCTTTAAACGAGTTATAATCGACCTCAATTTGTTCTCTATTTGGTCCAAATTGTTATTTTGTTTTTACTTAATTATCCGGATTAGGCCGATGTTACTATGCCTTTTATTTTGACTTAATTCTTTTTAGATTAAGTCGTCTCATTATTCTCTTCTTTTATTGACTCAATTTTTATAAATCAAGCCCTTTTATTCTTTTGCTTAATCTCTTTTTAGATTAAGTTCTTTATTGAATCCACTTAATTACCCTGAATTAAGCCTTTTATTGTTTTACTTAATCTCTTTTTAGATTAAGTTCTTTATTGACTCCACTTAATTACCCTGAATTAAGTCTTTTATTGACGCTACTTAATTACCCTGAATTAAGTCCCTAACTTGACTTAATTACCCTGAATTAAGTCTCTGACTTGACTTAGTTTCCTTCCTTGAAATTAAATCCTTAACTCTACTTAATTCCCTTCCTTGGAATCAAGTCCTCTACTTAATTTCCTTCCTTGAAATTAAGCCCTTTACTCTACTTAATTCCCTTCCTTGGAATCAAGTCCTTTACTCTACTTAATTTCCTTCCTTGAAATTAAGTCCTTTGCTTTACTTAATTCCCTTCCTTGGAATCAAGTCCTTTTCTCTACTTAATTTCCTTCCTTGAAATTAAGTCCTTTGTCTGACCTTACTTAATCATCTTTGGATTAAGTCTTTGCTGACTTTACTTAATTCTTGTGAAATTAAGTCTTTGCTGATTTACTTAATTACCCTAAATTAAGTCTGTGCTTGCCTTTACCTAATGATCAGACCAAAATTATGCATCTTTTTATGGTTATTTTCCTATGCTTTTAGGGTATTTTATGCTTGATTATGCCTTATATTTGGTATATTTGTGTTTATAGGTGTTAAAGTGAAGAAAAGTGCAAAATCACCATTTTTGTACCTTTTTGGAGCCTTTTTGGATGATTATTTACACAAATATTTTCCAAGGACAATTTGGATGAACAATGGAGCCAATATGTTCGTGATTGAAGAGCTTGAAGAGTCAATTTTATCATCATAAGATTGATTTTCAAGAGTTTGAAGCAAGGAGCAAAGTTGAATTTCAAGGCAAGAAAACATATCAAGATGTGTCAAAGCACTGGAGTACATGGGTCGCGAGGCAAACCACATGGGGCGCCAAGCATAGCACATGGGCGTCCAGCGCTAGTCGAGACATGCCACCAGCAAGCACATGGGCGCTGGCAACATGGGGGCTGAGAGCAACGCCCTAGGCGCACAAGCCATCCACATGGGCGCCCAAGGGGAGTCGGGGTTCATGCCATGCGCGCGCCACCCAGCAGGCATGCGTGTCTTCACCTTGAAGCCTTTTCACTTGTTTCCAGATTTGGCTACCTTTCTGTATTTTGGCCACAACTTTTGATCCAGAGCTCCGTTTGAGGTGTATGAGTAACCGTTGGAAAGCTAACTCCAAGATCTACAACTTTCTTGTTTCGGTCGAAACCTAGTTCGAACGGTTTCATGGACGAAAATGCCCCTGAAGTCAGCGGACAGAAACTGTCCTAGGCCTTTTATGCGGGATTGATCCAATTAAGCCCAAATTCTTATTTGGACTAGTTTGAAGACTTGGAGAGCAGCCCAGCACGTCCTTAGGGTTTGTTTAAGCTCTAAATTAGCCCTAAGCCACCTCTATAAATACCCTCTTAAGTCTAGAACCCTAGAGAACCTCTAATAATACTTTTCTACATAATTTGTCCTAGTTTTCTAGGTCTTGCGCCATCAAGGAGAGGGAGGAGGCAGCCGGCCTCCAAGTATTGTAAGTCTCTCATGGATTGCTTGCAATCCATGAGTAGCTAAACCTTTTATACTTCTTTTCCTTAGGTACTTTTGATCAATGAATCTATGGTGAGACTTTTGTTCTTAATAATTTGAGCTTTTTCTGTTTAAATACGTTTCTTATCTCTATGCTTCATCTTATGTGTTCATACTTTGATTGATTTGGTGTACAACATATCTTGAGATTTATGAATGCTATAGTTAGATTCAAGTAGCTTGAGTCAAGCAAAAGTTGGTCCAAGTAACAATTGTAATTCTAGGAGTCCTAGGTTCAGTGGGATATCAAACCTTGTCGAAATCTTTAGGCCGAGATGGAAATTGATGTAGGCAAGTTTGGTATTGATTTATCATCCATGTGGAAAAGTAAATCTTAATGCTTGTCCTATGATTCTTCACACGGTGAATGTTTGATCATCTAATTACCCTAAATTAAGTATGTGCTTATCTTTACCTAATTTCCTTCCTTGAGATTAAGTCTGTGCTTGCCTTTACCTAATTATCCTGAATTAAGTCTGTGCTTATCTTTACTTAATTACCGTGAATTAAGTTATTTGACTACTTTTACTTAATTACCCTGAATTAAGTCTGTGCTTATCTTTACCTAATTTCCTTCCTTGAAATTAAGTCTGTGCATATCTTTACCTAATTTCCTTCCTTGAAATTAAGTTTGTGCTTACTTTACTTAATTACCCTGAATTAAGTATGTGCTTTATCTTTACTTAATTACCATGAATTAAGTTATTTGACTACTTTTAGTTAATTACCCTGAATTAAGTCTTTTAACTGCTTTTACTTAATTTCCCTGAATTAAGTTTTTTGACTGCTTTTACTTAATTTCCCTGAATTAAGTTCTTTATTGTTTTTACTTAATTACCCTGAATTAAGTTTTTTGACTGTTTTTACTTAATTTCCCTGAATTAAGTTCTTTACTATTTTTACTTAATTACCCTGAATTAAGTTTTTTGACTGCTCTTACTTAATTACCCTTAATTAAGTTCTTTGACTGCTTTTACTTAATTACCCTGAATTAAGTTCTTTAACTGCACTTTTCTTAATCACCCTGGATTAAAACTTTAACTATTTTGATTTTCTTAATCGCCCTGTATTAAAACCTTAACTATGTTTGACTTTCTTAATCGTCCTGGATTAAAACTTTAACTGTGTTTGACTTTCTTAATCGCCCTAGATTTAAAACTTTAACTATGTTTGACTTTCTTAATCGCCCTGGATTAAAACTTTACTTTTCTTAATTACCAAATTAAGACTTTGACTGTATTTGCTTAATGAATATGATGCATGCATTCCGGTTTAATCATATTTTACCCAAATATTTATACGAGGAGTATTATTTGGGCACCTTCCACTTGATTGGTAAGACTTCCAAAATTAATACCTCAAGCCTAGGAAATTATGATTAAAATGGACAAGTATTGTCACATTTTACCCAATTATTCCATCCTCGGTGTCAAATTAACTTTCTCAAATGAGCATGGCATCAACAATATTATCATGAATGCAAAAAATGCTTTATGACATGTATATTTTCTATTTTTTCACCTAATTAGTAAATTAAATTACTAAATCATCATCAAAAATGGAAATCTGAGGACCTATTTGAATTAATTTACTGGAGACAGGAACTTTAACGAGGACGTCAGTCAGTTTCAGGACTCAATTATGCCAATCACAATTCACATATGCTGAATGGGGACTAAATAGCTTAAAATCAGAAATTATACCTGAGTTGGAACCCAAAACTACGCCGTTTTGGCTTAAGTTGTACGGGCTATATATAAGTCAGCTTCTTCTTCTCCTTCTAGTGCCTTCCCTTGCCGGAAACCCTAACTCCTTACATCACCGCCACTGGTAAATCGCTCCGCCATGTCGGTTGAATTTTTTACCGTAATTCGGCCTCAAAATTTGTTGAAATGGTCTTCTTCACTTCGCAAGTCCAGATCTTGGCTTATTTTCTTCTTAGCAAACTCTTAGCCCCACAAAAGCCGACTGATCCGAACCCAGGGAAAAGTTTCTGATCTCAAAAACCCACCATCAGATGGTCTCCCAACTTGAATACGTTACTCCCAGCCCAGCCTTGCTACCATTTTACCGAACGATTTCCTGAGATATGGCTTCTATATTCCAAAGTCTTAAAATATCGCCGCCGGGAAAACCTTCATTACGACTACTACGAATCCTCCTCTCTTTACTCGAACTTTCACAGCGTCTAGTTTCCCCAGGAAAGAAACCCCCTTTTCCTTTTGTGCTTTGAACCTTTTAGATAAAAAAAACAAAAACCTTCTCTTTGCCCATTAGAAGCCGAGCAAGTATGAGTGTGAAAAATGAAAACGTTTTCCCCAAATTCCCAGAGAAAGTCCCCGAATGGTTTTGAGTGTAAGTGTTCCTTGTTTTTGCAGCGTTTTCTTTCTGTTTCCAAAAGTTCCCTCCCCCCTTCTTTAAGATGTAATCTTCTTCTTTTATATTGATTTTTTCCTCCTCTGGTGTCTTCTGATTCCTTGGCTTTTTGTGGTGCAGGTATAGGTGAGAGGATAAGGATGGAGCTGGTCAGCTGTCTCCTCTGATGAGTCATCCTTCTCATCGCCTTCCTAGCATTTTCCTTTCTTGGATTGTATTCTGAGAGATTTTTTTTCATGATAAGAACTGAGTTTGTGTGAGCTGTCAGCATGCTGAGTCACTTCCTCAGGTGACTTATTTAGCTTTCAACCCTTTTTATTTTGCTTTCTTCTTATCTTGGAAATTTCTGTTTGGCCACTGCCTTATTTTTGTTTTATGAATTTCTTGTCTCTTTTTGCTCTTAATTTCCCGCGTGTTCATTTCTCTTTGTAATCCGCTGATGTGGCTGATGAGGTGGCTAACGAACAATTCTGAGGCTTATTTAGGGTCAATCAAAGCTTGCCACGTCAGCAATTGCCCTTTGGAGTTGACTTTTCCATGGTTCATGGCTCAACTTGGTAAACTGGTTTCTCCATTCTCCTTTACTGTGATTCAATGTCTGCCTTGTGAGAAATATGCTTCTGAAAATGTTCTTTTTATTCATGCTCTGCCTTAACTTGTCCTTTTAACATTGGCATTATTCATCCCATCTTGTTTGCACTCTGCACTTATCTTTTTCAAGTTTTGCTCTGTTCTCCATCCTGCACTTACCTCTGCTTTGACTATCTTTTAGTTTGTCCCTCGGGAGAATGCCCGCAATTGGTCACTGATATGCATACAACTTTGTTATTTTTTAGACTAATTCTTCTCCTTGCAACTTATTTATGTCAAGCGTTTATTCACATCCTGATGGTGAACCAATCAAAGTTCAATGGCTTGGTAAGGTTTTTTCTTGCTCCAAGCGAATTGCTCGCCTGAAATCTGTATATGTGTTGTTTTATGACTAAATAACCTTTTTGCCCCCTGAACTTTGGAAATGTTAGCCAATTTGCCCCTTGAACTAATAATTGTGCCACTTTGCCCCCTTAATTTTCAAAATCACGCTAATTTCCCCCCTAACGTGACGGACGTTAGTCACGTGCCATCACGTGACTAATGGTTCCGTCTAATCCTCGATTATAAGATGACATGGACATTTCATGCGGATTTTCCATGTAAGCTATAGGTAGGTCCAAAAGCAGGAAATATCCAATATAAAAGAAAGTAAAAAAGGAAAGGTAGAAGGAAATTAAAGTAGAGAAAATTAAAAAGAAAATTACGGAAGGATAAAGGAAATTAAATTAAAAACTCTTAATTAAAAGGAGTTCTTACCTTTTTTAACTTCTGTCTTATTTGTTCTTAGCCCAAAACGGATCAAACCAGTCAATTTTACAAGAACAAAATATGAACACCAAGAACAAGCAAGAGAACCTACAACTGAAAATCTAGCAATCCAGTCCCGACCACCGTTCCTTCCGACGTGGACCGCCGTCGTCATAACTCTTGCCACCGCTGCCAGTCATCGGAAAGTTTCGGATAGCCAACCAAATTACACCATTTGCTTCTCTCTTCTCCCCTAAACCCAAATCTAACCACAAATCCGCCTAGAACAGCCACTAAACCACCAGATCTATAGCCACCATTTGCGGCTGAGGGCGTTTCAAGCGACTAATAATGAAGATAACTGTACTTTCGACGTATCCATGGTTGATAACCGCCAATGCCATCATGTCTCTGTTTGGAATGGGGACAAGGCAGTTATGAGCTCAAGGTCGGTGGCCACGACTAGAGGTGCCTTGTTGGTGCCAAATTGGCGAAGCTGAAGGCTAATCTGAAAGCTCGATGAGGTCACTGACAATGGTTTCACTTGCCCAACACATGATTAGTTTGCCCCACTCTTTCATTTGACATTTTTCAACAATTTGCATTTTTCAAAAGTTTTGTTTTAAAAAATTCATTCGACACTTTTCTATGCTTGTTTTGGTTTCAAGTGCAGGTGAGCCTTTTCTTCGAGTATTGAAGGTTTTTTTTTTAACTTTATTTTCTTTTTTCTGTTTTCTTTTTCTAATTTTAAATGATTCGATTGGTTATATTTCTTTTGGGGTTTTTATGTTTTCTATATTGATTCAATAGTTTATTTTATTTGGTTTTGTTGTTGACATGTTTTGCTCTTTGAATCTAACTTTTTTTTGGCAATCTCTTTGAATATGAATTTTCTCTGCAAAAATTTTATTGTTCTTGATTTTTTGTTATAAGTTGCAATTGTTCTTGGTTTATTTGTTATTTAGAAGAGGTTTTGATCTTTGGAGGAGGAGAGAGGGAGAGTCACATGTGTCGAAACGTTCGGGTCCGGGGAACCTGCCGAAACGACTTTGGAAAAGAGGAGTCGCCACTAATCTTTTTTCTAAGGTGTGATTAGCCACCTAATGACCTCCTAAGCCTAGTTAAATCCAAAGCTTGGCATTGGACCCACTAAACTTAAAGTCCGGTCTTCCAACCTAAATCTAGGTTCGGGAGTCTGTTACATTTGGGGAAGGATTAGCACCCCCAAATGCCGGTCAAATGACGGTACCTCAAATCTAAACTAAGATCTAGTGAGTCTAAATAAAAACAGTTGCTTTTACCCTAATCTTGATTATTGATAAAAAAAGCGTTATAAAAGAAAAAGAAAAATCATTTTGCAAAACAAGTTTAAATGTCGAGAGTTTTGAAGAATACAATCAAACGACCGTCGATTGATTCCTCTTTTAACTCTCTTTCACTGTTTGTTCCCTTGTTGAGTCTCCCACACCGGGAAGAGATTTTAAAAATGTTGTGTCAAAACTCTTTTTTTTTTTTGCCATTTTTTAATTTTTCAAGAAAAACTTGTTGATTTTATTAATCTGCCAAAAATCTTATTATTTAGAAAAACCCACCTTTAAATTAAAGTTTTTAATTTTCGAATTAAGATTAGCTCAAAAAGATTCGATTATCTACTTCTAAATTAATTTTAATCTAACAGTCAAATCTTTAAACCAAAGACTTGACTTTTCAAATTAAAATTAATCCGAAAGGATTTACTGATCGATTTCCAAACTAATCTTAATCCAAAATCGAACCTTTAATTAAAAGGGTTTGCTTTTTTATTAATCATTTTTTGAAAATGCTTACCTTGAAAACTCTTGAATTACCCTTTTTGATTTGTTTTAAAAACTGAATAAGAGAACATAATTAAAACCATTTTTGAAAAAAACACTTTTTATTACATCTTTAATTTTCTAATTTTTTCCATTTTCTCTTTTCCTTTCTTTTTTCTTTTTTCATTTTCCTTCAAATTTTTACCTAAATATTAACTAATGCATGTATGAAATGATGAATGCAAAGTCCGGTTTATTAGTTGATTAATAAAAAGGAGTTTACTTGAATTGACTTTCACGAACCTAGCCCGGCCCTCCAGGGATATTCGTGAAAACCAATCAATCTCGGAGCGAAACCTCGAGAGGTTGTGCTCCTGCACCTTTACCCGAGGTTTGCCCGTCGTAGTTAAAAACACCTCTTTATTAATCGAAATTTATAATGGTGGCATGAAATGCAAACAGTTGTAACATGATATGCATGCAATTACATTCTACTTTAATTCTACATTAAATTACTAAATTATTACATATCCCAAATGAAAATAAATAAATTGAAAGCTAATGGCCAACTGGATAATTCTGGGGACTTCTGCACACTAAAGAGAACAGTTAGCGAAATTCAGGGGCACAAAACACAAATT
>AWWV01013451.1:0-50049 GCA_001974805.1 Corchorus capsularis | reverse complement strand
TTTTAAAACATATTTCCAATTTTACCCTTTTATAAAACATATTTCTAAATTGGCATTACTAAATAATATTTTAATTATTCCATTATTTTTTAATCATAAATTATTCAATTATTAATTATTAGATTATATAATACGTATATTAAATTATATAAGAAAGTCAATTTGCCTTTTTATTTCCAACATCCTATTTAATTTTGTCTTTTATCTTTGTTTCCAATCATTGTATTTAATTTAGCTTTTTGTCTTTGTCTCCAACGTCCTATTTGGGCTTAGATAATCTGAAGCAAATGTGCAATGGGCATTTGCTTTGGATGATCCAATTTCTACACGGCCTTTTTTTGATCCGTTTTGGTGGACAATTAGTTTGAATATTCAGATCTTATGTCTTATTAGGCCATGACTTTATAACTATCTATACTAAATATAAAAGTACGAATAAAGGGAAACTTTATATTTTCCTATTGTACCATATTTTTTCAAATATATTTCTAAATTGCCATAATTAAATAATAATTTAATTATTTTACTATTAAAATAATATAAATTTATATTATCCTCATTAATTAGGATCCAACGTGGCCAATAGGGATGCCCCACATCATCTTTAGCATTTGAATTTTCGTCCTAAACATTCTCCAAGTCAGTTTAGGAGAAGATCAATTCTATCTAGAAATTACAAGGGCAAAATCATCCACCGAAACGGCAGAATTAGGTCTCGAGACATAAAAGTTGTAGATTTCGGAATCCTCTTTCCAACGGTACCTCATTTGCATTTTTCTGAGTTCCGAATCAAAAGTTATGAATTTTATTCCAAAACTGCTCTTGTGAAATTCTCCTTTCAGTAGGATTTAACAATGCTGCATCATGGCTAAATCATTATTGCATCATAATTACTGATTGCACTTGGACTTCTTCTTTGGGCTTCCATATTAACGAATTGGGTTTAAAAATATCAGATTTAGACTTCAAGTCATCTGGTTTGCCAATTTGGACTTCATAGACTCAAACGAGCCTAATGGACCGAAATGAGTGAAAATCAATAGTTTCTC
The DNA here is from genome assembly GCA_001974805.1 of Corchorus capsularis. NCBI lineage: Eukaryota > Viridiplantae > Streptophyta > Magnoliopsida > Malvales > Malvaceae > Corchorus > Corchorus capsularis. The sequence continues at coordinate 49,000 of AWWV01013451.1, read as the reverse complement.
CAAAGCTTCTATATCTATATCTATACAATATATAAAAGTACAAATAATGGAAAACTTTATGTTATCCGATTGTACCCTTTTTTTCAAATATATTTCTAAATTGACATTATTAAAATTTATTATTTAAAAGTTAATTCTAAAATTTCAATTTAGACCGAGTTATAAGTTTTGTAAAATTAATTTTCATTGATGAACATGCAAATTTCTACGAATAATTGGAAACTTTATGTTTTCCGATTGCACTCTTTTTTCCAAATATATTTTTAAATTTCCATTATTAAAATTTAGTATAATTTTATTATTTAAAAATTAATTAAAATTTTCAATTTAGACCGAATTATAAGTTTGTTAAATTGATTTTAGTTGATGAACATGTAAATTTCCTTTACTATTATTTTTTGAATTTAATATTATACTAACACTAGCATGTAAAATACTATTGTTAGTGAAGCTCCATCTCTTCGTTATATAATGTTTTGCCGTATTCACTTTGTTCAATTGGAAATTGTTGAGCTTGAAGAGTAGGTGATATTATGATTTTGATTTTCTTGTCTCTATGTGGTTATCAAAATTTCATAAGATGGTTATTATAATTTCATGAGGAGGTTATCAAAATTCCATAGTGTTGTTACCAAATGGAAAACACAAATAGAAGAATAAAAACTCAAATTTCACAAACCCAAACCGATTACCCCTAATTTCGAACAAAATTATACCCAAAAACTCAAAATCTCACCTTGAATCTTCTGCAACCATAGAATCTTCTATCGGGGTTGTCTATTGTTCAAGAAGTTCTAATTGGACAGACTTCCTTGCAATAACAAAACAGCTCTCCATTCGAATTATACTTCTTTTTGAATGAAGACTCATCTCTTGAAGATCCCATGAAACTCAGAAGAGGGAGAGAATCTAAGAAAAGGGGGAAAATAAGAATGCTCAGTTAAATAAAAGGTCAGATCCCATCCTTTTAATCTATTTTTCGATGTGGTTAACAAAATTTCATTAGGAGGTTACTAATATTTCATGGGGAGGTTATCAAAATTTTATAGTATGGTTATCAAAATTTCATATGAAGGTTATAAAAGTCTCAATTTCATAAAGAGTATCAAAATTTGATAGAAGGTTATCAAATCTCATTGAGTGATTATCGAAATTTCATAGAGAGATCATATTATCAAAATTTATAGGAAGATTATCAAAATTTCATTGTGTTGTTATCAAAATTTCAAAGCGAGGTTATCAAAATTACATAATGTGATTATCAGAAATATTTCATAGAGGGGTCAACAAAATTTTATAAAGAGGTTATCGAAATTCCAAAAAGAGGTTATCAAATTTTCAAAATGTGATTACAAACATTTCATAGTGGTATTTCTGTGGAGGTTATCAAAATTTCATAGTATGGTTACCAAATTAGGAAGGTTATTGAACTTTTATTATGGAGTATTCAAAATTTCAGGGAGGATATCAAAATTTCATAGTTTAGTTTTCAAAATCTCAGAAGAGGTCACAATTTTATAGAAAGGTTATCAAAGAGATCATTAAAATGTCATAGCGAGGTTATAAGAGTTTCATAGTGTGGTTAACAAAATTTCATTAGGAGATTACTAATATTTCATGGGGAGGTTATCAAAATTTTATAGTGTGGTTATCAAAATATCATATGAAGGTTATAAAAGTCTCAATTTCATAAGGAGTACCAAAATTTGATAGAAGGTTATCAAATCTCATAGAGTGATTATCGAAATTTCATAGAGATCAAATTATCAAAATTTATAGGAAGATTATCAAAATTTCATAGTGCTGTTATCAAAATTTCAAAGCGAGATTATCAAAATTACATAATGTGATTATCAGAATTTCATAGAGGGGTCAACAAAATTTTATAAAGAGGTTATCAAGATTTCATAAAGAGATTATCAAATTTTCAAAACAATAATTTCATAGTGGTATTTCTGGGGAGGTTATCAAAAGGTCATAGTATGTTTACCAAATTTGGAAGGTTATTAAACTTTTATTATGGAGTAATCAAAATTTCATAGTTTAGTTTTCAAAATTTCATAAGAGGGTTATCAAAATTTCATAGTATGTAGATCAAAATTTCATAGGGAGATTAACAAAATTTCATAATGAGGTTATCAAAAAATCATAGGGAGGTTATCAAAATTTGTAGTTATCAAGATTTCATAAGAAAGTTATCAAAATTTTATAGGGAGGTTTATCAAAATTTTATAAGAAGATTTATCAAAATTTCATAGCGAGGTTATCGCAATTTTATAGTGTGATTATCAAAATTTCAAAGTGTGATTACTAACAATTCATATGGAGGTTTTTAAATTTTCATAACGTGATTAACAATATATCATATGGAGGTTATCAACATCTCATAGTGTTGGTTACCAAAATTTCATATTGAGATCATCAAAATTCCTTAAGTTAATAAAATTTCATAAGAATGTTAAAAAAATGTATAAAAAGGTTTTCGAAATTCCATAATATTATTATTAAAATTTCATAGGAAGGTTATCAAAATTTCATAATGGAATCATAAAAAATAGTGTAATTATCATAATTTAATAGAGAGGTTATCATAATTTCATATGAATATTTTATTTAAAAACGTTGGGTCACGTGCAACGCACGTGAAAACTAAAACTAGTCTGTTAAAACACATATATATGAAAATGTTTAAATTGATCTATTGTCGAACTCCCTAATCCCAATCTCTCTAAACCATATTTATCAAAATTTAGAAATCCTTTATCCTTCAATGATAACATATTTTAAGATAAAGTAATGGAGCTAAATCAGCAAATGGTCTCTCGAACCAAGATTCTGCATATGAGGAAAACTAATTTAATTAAAATGGAAGACAATTAGACAAAGTGACAATAATTTTGATGATGAGAAGATAATGCATGCCTGCTCTTAATCCAAATCCCAATGCATCCTTTACATCAATTTTGGCGCCCATTTGTCATAAACAATATTATGTCTCCTCAAAAGTCTTTGCATATTTTTGACCTATAGTATAACTCTGGTTGGAGTATATTGGGAATCAAGATATTGCCATTGCCAAGTACTCTTCAAAGTATCAAAAGATAAAAACGTCTAAAGAGGATCTAAATGTCGTATCTTTAACTTGGCATGTCGATCGAGATTTCCCTATTCGAAAACACTAATTCTTACAAAATCCAATATGCTATTGGAACACTTCTTTCTCAAGATAAGATAAAGAAGCCTACTATTACTAATAAAGGATATTGTATCCAAGTATTTGACTAAATGATTATGGTGTCAAATTAAATTAATTACAAGCAATATTCTTTTATATATTACTGTTATAGGTTATACTACTATGAATTAAGGTCTCGAATGTTTCTTCACAATTTTCTACTCCGAAACAAGATTTTGGTATGTTCATGTGTTATAGGTCTTAAAGTAACATATCAAAAGGGATAAAATAATCATTTTGGTTGTCTATGAGACGGATGGATATAAAAGGTGTGTACAATAGGTGTATAAAAGTCATCTTCCTTCATTAAATTAGAATAAGGATGATTCACACTATACTTTAGATTTAGGATCAGCATTTCTTTAGTATTAGTCACATGGATTACGAAAGCAAAAATAATACACCACAATTTCTCGATTTCAATTCAATTTCACTTTTAATATACTACTATACTATACTATAAAATTTTCAATAAAGAGCAAAAAATATGTACTTAATTAAGTATGAAATTGATGAATTAAGCAAATCAATTAGTACTACTATTATTTTAGTTATTATATATAAATATGGGTCCCTTTAGGTCAAAGCATGCTGCCATCTGTTATATTTCTTCTTGTGATTTTGGTATAATTAGTAGGTCTCTTCCTAGTGAATTGTTTTGTTCAAAAAAGCATGCCTATGTGTCCTTCTCACATGCAACCCAACATGATGCCTTTCCCTCTCATTTTTTAGAGTGTTCATACATACTAATGTGCAACAAGGGAATGCTCCAAAACTTCACAAAAAAAATCTATAAAAATAGGAAAAAGGAAGGCATTCCCCCATGGTATTGAAAAAAGAAGATGAAAAAAGCAACATATTTTAGCTTGAAAAGCTGAGAAAGATTGTGGAACTTATCATTATATTTGGCTTAAATTGGATGCACATGGCTGAGATTAAGATATTCCATATATTATGTTTTTTTTTCCACGTAAGAAGGCTTCCCTCTGCATCAGTCTAGGGCAACATGACCTTTTCTATATCTATGACCAGAAAGAGAGAGAGGAGGAATTAAATTAATTAACTTAGGTATTATGTGTAATATATGCCTATAGATTGTGTTGTTTTTTTCTGTCAGAAAGAAAAAGCTCTTAGAGAGACTTTGTATTAAGATAAAAGGTCGGTTGAAAAAATATATATTAGAAGGAAATAATGGGTACTGACAATTGAAATGATCATGGGAATGATAATTGGATTGTGATCATGCATGCATTAGGCAATCATATGCTGCAGGTTTTAATTACTCTAAACCTTTTGGAGTTTTGGATAAAGTTATTCAAAGTCATGCATGCTCATAAATACTATGGGATTTCCTTTACATATTTTTATGCAATTAGATTTCCTTTACAGATTTTTTTTAAAGGCATTCAATTTTATTGAATGCAGTAGATAGAAGTAGAGCCAAAAAGACTCTACCGATAATAAGTTACTATCATAATCAGCATATCAAAATCAAACTCAACACCAGTGACACAAACAAGTTACATACCAATATAAGTATATCCCCTCAACTCTAAAAAACACCAATAGTTGCAAATCATAATGAGACCCACGCAAAGTTAAGAAACAAGAAACACAGACCCTTCAAATCAAGACTGTAACCACAGATACAGCAAATTTGAATCCTAGTTGAAGCACGCACACACAAAAAAATCCATCTCCAATTAACCACATACTCTCCTATCTTAACATCTCGCAAAACTCCAAATCAAAGACAAAGTCATCAAAACTAATGAAAAAACTCTCTTTTAAGTATGGTTCTCCTCCTTTTCCAATAATTTAAATCTCTCCAAAATCAAGTTTTCATCACAATCAAAAGCGATTTCCTTTACATATTTTCCGGTTGATCAAAATGAGTTTCTCTCTCTCTTTGTTTCTCTGCAAGCTGCTCGCATGTCAGAATCTTTGAAGAAAGATCATCGTATCATTAGTATGATAGAAGAAATCATCAAATAGAAAGAAAGATTTTGATCATTGGAAAAGGAAAATTGAGAGAAAGTTCATTTTCAAGGAGCACATGCCAATTATGGTTTTATAGTAAGCTGCTGATGAGCCCATGATTGCACTTACTCTTAGTAAGCACTGGCCAAGGACCGCAGGGAGAAATCATCAAAAAGTTATAATAATTCATCTTATATGGCCCAAGGGATATAATTGAGCTCCAGGTAAGAATGATGACTTGTACTAATGAAATCACCTGAAATATAATCTCAAGCCCCATCAATCATGGTATCATATAATTGCCAAGTTAGTTCTCATCTAATAACTGAATACATACCTACCTATATGATCTCTTTTATATATATAATATATATTATATATATATATATATAATATAATACAATTAGTCATATATATTAAAGTTTAAGGAAAAATATAATTAAAAGAGGTTTCGAGAGTAAATTAAGTTTGTGTGGTTAATGCATACATACATATATATACAAATATACTCCCTCTATTCTTATTTAATTGTCCACTCTTGGTCAAAACATCTTCATCTTTGACCATTATTTAAAAGAAAAATATTATAAACTAATTTTTTTAAAAAAAATATGCATAAAAAAGTTTGTGTCTTAAAGTTTATGAGTATTATATTAGTAAAAACTTATTTTGCTTTCTATATGTATATATATATATATATATTTAAAAAATGGTCACAAATGAAGTTGTTTGACAAAATTGGACAATTAAATATATAGGAATAGAGGGAGTATAATATATGCCACAAATTTGAAACTTATACATTACATTCTATGATACTTGAACCAAGAATCTTGAGGTTCAAGCATCATGGAATATATGCACAAAACAGTTTAGCTAGCTAACAACATATATAAATGTTATTGCTATATTTCACTTCGATATTAATTCTCAACATGTCATGGACTCATGGCATGCATATATCATCATATTGGAAAGTGATTAGTATTTGAGTAATTTCATAATGAAGGGCAACTGTGCTGATCATGAGAGTTTATGAGGGTCCAATCAGAATTGAAGGGCCCACATTAAGATCATTAGCAAGCATGGGAGATATTGCTAGCTCTTTGCTCACTCATGACTTTGAATTAAGAATAATGACTATGAACATGAATTAATGCATTTGAAAATTTCTTCAAAGGGCAAGTTTGGTAAAAAAAAAGAATAAACTTTGGGAGAGAATGTGATGGGACAATCTCCTTATTTAAACCATCCAACATGCAAACTGCCGATAAACAAGCTCAACTATCATTTTCTTCTTAAAACTCATTCACTCTGATTTTTGCTTTCTTTTCCTTTCAGGGAAGACCAAGAGTTTCTATCACCCTTTTTCACATCTCTCTCTTTTTCTGTCTGTCTAAAAACAGAAAATCCTAAAAAACTAACGGACAATAAAAAGAAAAAGCCAGAAGAAAACACAAAAGTTTGCTTCCATTCAACTCCAAAGCTTCCCTTTTTTTTTTTTAAATCTTCATCATCATGAATTTGAACAACTCAAAAACCAACTCTCCTTCCTCTTCTAAAAACAAAAGAAAGCAGCAACAACAACAGCAGCAGCAGCCTCAGCAACAACAAGAGACAAGATTCTTGGGAGTGAGAAGGAGGCCATGGGGCAGATATGCAGCAGAAATAAGAGACCCTTCCACGAAAGAAAGGCATTGGCTCGGCACGTTCGACACAGCAGAGGAAGCAGCCTTAGCCTACGACCGAGCCGCTCGCTCCATGCGTGGCTCCAAGGCTCGAACCAACTTCGTCTATTCTGATATGCCAGCTGGCTCATCAGTCACCTCCATCATTTCCCCTGACGAATCACACCATGACATGTCATCCATCTTCTCCATTAATCCCACTTTCCATCAACAAAACGATATTACTAACCACAACCAGCTTTTCTTCACTACTACTCATCAAGACCCTTTCAATGCTGTCAGCTGCCAGTTTTCTTCTTCCGGGATAACCGCCGCAGGAGACGGCTGGACCCAAGAGAGTGATACTGATACTCTCGGGCCTTACACGCCCATTACCGGTGTCATGGATGCTGGAAATGGTGGTTCACAACAGTTCAGTGATAACTCAGAGCTGCCACCTTTGCCACCGGATGTATCTTCAACTTGTTACGGGTCAGGAATTGGTGGTTCGGATATGGGTTATGGAGCTTGCAATTGGGATGAGACAGGGGTTTTCGGGTTCTCGGATCAAACCTCAAATGGGTTTGACTTGGGAGTGAGTGGATCGTTCTTGGGCTTTAACTCTTACGAGTTGGTGCAGCACAGCCCGTTGTTTGGGAGGTTGCCGTCGGTTCCTGATACGGTAACTGACGGGTTTGAGTTGGGTTCATCTTCGGGTTATTTCTTTTAAATAAATTAGAAAAACTGCCACATAAATACTATCACTACTCTACATAATTATCAAGAAAATTAATGTGTCAGTTTAGTTTTGGGGGTATTTGGTGTTAATTAATGGCTTTTGCTTATTAATTTGATGATTTTGGCGGGACGTAAGGTAACGGTTTCTTGGGTTGTTGTTGGATTTTGGTCCATTTTTAAGGGGAAAATGGCCTGCTTCCAAGCCTGTTTTATGGTTCATGTCATGCCTTTTGGTCAAAATGTAGGGGCCAGATATTGGCCCTTTTTTGGAGTGTAAAAATTCGCAAATGTAGCAATAATTTGATTTCTATAATTACCACCTCTGAATGCTTTCCTTCGGTTTTTATTTTTAATTAATAATTTTTAATCATTGAAATTGAAATTAAAAATCCTAAGAAAAAAAACAGTCATCGTTGACAATTATTTTATACAAGTTATATTAGCCCACGTTCTTTATTTTAGAGTGATATTTGATTAACTGATTGAATAAGAATGAATATTAATATAATCAATTATATAAGGGCCAAGAACATTTTTTGTTCTAGAGTGATGCTTGATTGATTAATTGATTGAATTATATAAGGTTGCAGTAAAAATGCAATTTAAATGGATTAGTTTTAAATATGTCTCTGGCATAAATCTTTGTAAGTTAACTTTTTAGACATGCAAAATTAAGAAGGAACATGTTTTTATTTGTAAGTAATAGGAAGTACAAAGAGGTAATAAAATATGCTGTTAATTGGATAATAATACTTACATTGAACAAATGGTGGTTTTAATTTAGAAGGAGAAAAATATTGAACGGTCCATGTTGAAGTGATGGAGACGGAGAAGAAGGAGGAAAGAGATATGAAGGTGAAAACAGAGGGGAGTGATGGAAAGCTTTGATTTTTGACAAACCTAAAGATTGATCAGCACCGAGAAGTTGAAAGGAAGCAACAACTGAGTTGGTGAGAGGAAAAAAGAAAACAGCAAGAGAAACATTAATTAAAAGCAATTAAGGGTTTAGGCTTTAGAAGCAATTAATTAAAAGGCTTAAACGTTAATTAAAAACAATTAAGGAAGGGAAATGTGTAATTACAAAAAAGGGTAGAAAGGAAAGGAATGGGGGAAACTCATAGAGGGGCTTTTTAGTCATCCGAAAAGTGAGAAAAGACCAAAAATAGCCAAAAGGTGACACCACATTAATTCTCAATTTGGCCTTTTAATAATTTCCATGGTAGTTAAAAATAATATATAGTATATATATGATCATCATTTATATAATTGCTCGATTACTAATGATAACAATTAAATAAATGATGATCATATAATACACCATTAAAGTTTAGATTCCACAAGCGGGTTAAGAAGTTGACACATAATCTATTGAGAGAATTTCACTTAAGTGTATTGGAAATCAAAATAATCAATAATTGGTGATATATTAAAAAACAGTCACCATTTGGTGTAATGCCATCACTTTCAGGTGTAATGAAAAAAATCCAAAATGGTCAAGAACACCCATCATCCTCCTCTATATTTCAGTCCGTAGTCTTCCTCTCAAATTTCAACCATTTATGATTTAAATAAATATTTATTTATTATATTATTTTAGAATTAATTAATGTTATTTATTATTATTTTAATTTTTCTGGAAAAAAAATTTAAAATTTAAAATAGAAAAGAATACCGTTTTTTAAATAAAAAATAAAGAGTTAAACGGTGAAAGTTTCTTTCTTTCTTCCATTGGAAATAAAAAATTTCTTGTTCTTCTTCCCAAATGCTGAATTTTATTGAAGAACAAAGTTTGAACAACTCCTCCTCAAATCCAAGATATATAATAAGTATAAAGATTAAAAAAAAAAGAAAAAAAAAGGGTAGAAGAGAACAAAACCAGCAACCAACAAGAGCTATTGCTGGAAAAAATAGAACAATAGCAGTAACTATTCCGATGAATCTACCAAAAAGCAAAGCAAACTACATAATCACCAACAAGTTCCATTCCATAATTTTTTGGTGGATTTTCTATTTTTTTTATTAAAATCCGTGATAATTCCAATGTGAAAAACTTACCGGCAATTACGGGTGTAATCGAGTCGAGCCGAGCCGAGCCGAGTAATAAGATACTCAAGCTCGAGCTCGACTCAAATACCTGGGGCTCGAGCTCGGCTCGAGTTCGAGCGAGCCTAAAAAACGAGGCTCGAGCTCGACTCGAGACCGAGCCCGAGCCTATACGAGCTGCTCGAAAAAGCTCGGGAAGACTCTAAAAACTCCAATTTTCACCATTGTTTATAGACTGGACGCTCAACCTTATTAATGAAAATAAAAGGGGAAGGGGCGGGCTTCAATCAAAATCAAGCAGTAGCAAAAACAATCAAATTTTCAATCAAAACTTCATAGAACTAATTCCTTTAATTTGAGCAAAATCAAGACATCAATTAACTCAGATTGAGAGCCACATAAAATAAGCATTTGGGTTGATAAAATTAAAAAATGAAGGGGAAAAAGGAACCATTCTTTTCCCAATGACAAGATCCACTAAAGAAACACAACAGATTTCATTTTATATATAATATTAGAAATCATAAAACTGAAACTAAAAAAAGAGAAAGAAAGAAGAAATACGATACAGCAATATCAAGATCAAATATAGAGAGTACGATACAGCACTATCAAAATCAAATACAGGGAGAAGAGAACTAGAGGATACAACAATATCAAAATAAGAAGCGAAATTTTTCTCAACAACCAAACAAAAGCAAGGAATGAAGCTCAGGCGACCAGACACCGTTGAATCAAATGTTTTCAACACTATGATAGAGCGAGAGGCGACACGTTGACAAAGAGCGAGACGGAGGAGAGAGGGAAGGGGTGGAGCAGAGGGTTAGGTTTTGTAGTACCTATCGACGGTGGAGAAAGGGAAAGGGGGAGAGGCGGTGTCGGGGGAAAAGAAGATGAAGGAGGAGGGGCGGCGTGGGTGTGGGTATGAAAAGAAGAAAAAGAAAAATACATGGAAATTGGAATTAGGTTTTAACTTTTAAGACAAATTCGTAGAAAGACAAACTCATCCCTATGTTAAAAACCTATATAACCTATATGTGTAAGGTTAATATAGTAATTGAACTATATTTACATGTAATATTAGAGTAGGCTCGTTTAGGCTCGACGAGCCTACGAGCTGAGTATTAAAATACTCAAGCTCGGCTCGTTGAACTTGGGCTCGAGTTCGAGCTCGAGCTCGGTTCGAATTTTCCGAGTCGAACTCGAATTTTTCTCGAGTCGAGTCCGAATAGTTCACGAACTGTACTGTATCACTTACACCCCTACCGGCAATGAAACTAGAAGGAATGAACAAAAAGGAAGAAGGAGCTGGGGATAATTTTGTCTTTAAACAAAAACAGTTGTTACACCTCAAATTGATAAGTTTATCCATTACACCAAATAGTGACTGCTTTTTAATATATCACCAATCATTGATTATTTTGATTTTCAATACACATAACTGAAATTCTCCCTAATCTATTTATTCATTAATTTTATATTTTAAATTAAAATCTATTAAGGACATATGTCAACCATTAAACCACACATGTTTAATATACTAAACTTCATAAGAATATATTGTATAATTTTCCATAAATTAATTATGAAAGTCTGTTATAAAAATACATTTCTTTTTTATAAAAATACATTGCACAATCTGAACTACTGCCAAAAAACTACTATAACACAATTTATTATAGGAAATTTGATACAATTAATATTTTATTGAATAAATTATGTAAATGTTTCGAAATGTGCGCATATAATAATAGTAGGAAACTTTTGTGTTTGGCTAACAAGTGCCGTTAAAGTTTAAACACCACTAATTACATACCCGTGCTAAGCGGCAGGAATGATCTCAATACATTTTTCTTTCCTTTAATTGTAACTATAAATGTCAAAAAAAGAAAAAGGTGTAGAATTCAGCGGTTTCGTTGTGATACTCCCACTTTTGGACGTGACGCTCCCAACGATTTCTGACCATTGGATTCAATATCTAATTTCTTTACTGTCCGATACAATAAGTTTTAACCTGCTAAACAGGTTTTAAAAACCTTTTAGACTGAATTCGTATATGGTTGTCATCGTGATAGATTTTTACACCTTTTTTATTCCACCCGTTAATATCAACAAAATTTTTTCTTAAATTTTTATATGTTATATATTTTCCCCAATTTCTTTTCTTCTTCCTTTTTTATACGATGCAGCAATGGTGGCTATAACTGCTTTCACTCCCTGGAACAAAGCAGTGGGATGAAAACTTGAATAAGAGATAATATGGAAGAAGTAACGATAAAAAGTTGATCATATGCCAAATTATGATAGAAAGGGACAGTAAGGTGTCCCACCAGTAGCATTGGACCCTTGGCAGCCCAATCTCGTGAGCTGTCACTCCCGTACTCAGCTCCAGCCAAAACAATGGTGTATTGTCCAGCAGACTTGTACCGATGCAAGTAGATAACATTTACTATTAGTTAATTATTGTCGAAAAGGTGAAATAATGAAATTTTATATACCGATGCTAAAACTCACCATTGCTGCATCGTATAAAAAAGGAAGAAGAAAATAAATTGGAAAAAATATACAACGTATAAAAACTTAAGAAAAATTTTGTTGATATCAACGGGTGGAATAAAAAAGGTGTAAAAATCTATCACGAGGACAATCACATACGAATTCAGTTCAAAAGGTTTTTAAAACCTGTTTAGTAGGTTAAAACTTATTGTATCGGACAGTAAGGAAATTAGATATTAAATCCAATGGTCAGAAATCGTTGGGAGCGTCACATCCAAAAGTGGGAGTATCACAACGGGAACGCTGAACTCTCCACCAAAGAAAAAATATTAAAAAAAAAGTTTCATATACCAGCTACATTTTGTGACAAACTAGAACCCGAGAATGGAAGTTAATTTCATGAAAAAAAATCATCTGGAAATTATCTTAAATTCATAATTGCATATATGAAAATGAAATAAAAAAATACTAAATAATAATTGGAACCTAGACAAGTGGTAAGATAGTCCAAAAAAGAGACTTATATTGTAAAGAGTTAAACACAAAGGCTATCGGGCCAAAAAAACCAAAACCGCACATTCCATAAACTTACAAAATGAAAAATAAAAAAAGTCATCAGCCAATGGTCCATATGTCAGCAAATAATGATGAATAGTGAAAAACACTCATGAGGGATAAACATAATATAGTTAGTTGTTGTCATTAGTACTTGTTGGACCTAAATTTGAAATGGACTTAATTTGGGTTGCGTATTCATTAAGGCCCAAATAATAAAGAAGTATTAAGGACGGATGCTAAACGGACTAAGTGTTTGGGTCAAACATGATGGATATTGGTTAAGGCAAATTAAGTAAAGTCCAGAGAAGTGGAACTCAGAAAATTTATATTTCGAGTTTCGACAGGAGTAAGGTTTGCTTTGGCATTGCATTTGGGCAAAAAAAGTTACTTTTCACCTCAAACACAATATCAAATAAGTCTTGGTTTATGTTAAAAGTCGATTTTGACTACAAAAACCAATGATTAGTTTGGTATTGCGATTGTAGTTTGTAAAAACTTAGTTTGGAGAAAGTGATTCTAATATTGATAGAAACTTGTCAGCATGCTCAATTTGAGATGAACCAAGGGCTGCAAGAGCTGCAATCAGAGCATAATGTTAGTCTCCTTTTGCAGCATGTAGCAAATTCTGATCCTAAGTTTAAGATTCAATTCTTGCACCTGCTAATTGAGCTAAGCAACAAGTCGAACATAGCACAAAATCTGATACGATCGAACAGGGGTGATATCAATAACCTTTTCTCTTGCCTTGATAGGACCAGCCTGAAGTTTTTTCCATACTTTCTGCCACTTTTATAGCCATTTTTCCAAACTTTCTGCCACTTTTATATGTATTTTTACCATATTTTGCAAATATTTGTGTTTTTAGGTCTTGAAGATAAGAAAAGTGAAAACATTGGGGTTGGTTGACCAAGAGTGGACATCTAATTAGGGACTGAGGGAGTATATAGTGACAAAAAAAATGGTATATTATATATTGTCAGCATACATTTGGTATGGTGTTAGGGTGGTTCTAATAGTTTTAAATAAAAAAAAATGTATCATATATAGAGTTATTATTTGATACACCGTTAGTGCAGTTTTTGGACTCCACAAGCGGGTTCAAAGGTTGACAAGTATCTCTGTCGTAACGTGCGGGTCCGGGAACCCTATCGCTCCGACTTGGATAACAGGAGTCGCCGCTAAACAGTTTCTAGGTGTGATTAGTCACCTATCTACCATTGAAACTTAGTTGGGTCCTATGCTTGGCGAAGAACCTGACTAAGCCTACTGGTCTGATCTTCTAACCTAAATTTAAGTTCGGGAGTCCATTACGTTCAGGGAAGGATTAGCACCCCTGAAACTCCCGTCAAGTGACGGTACCATTAATTTAACCAGATTCTATGTGGGTCAAAATTAAATTGGTTGATTTTATCCTAATCTTGCTTCTTAAGAAAATTATTAAAATAAATAAATAAGTAAGTAATAGATAAATATATAAATATACGGATAGAAAAATAAGTAAAAGTAATAGATGAATAAAAAGATATTTAGATATATATATATATATATAACTAAATAAATAGGTAGGTAAAAATAAATAAATAAATAAATAGATAATAGTAAATAAATAGATGATAGCTAAATAAAAGAAGAAAATCTTTTTTGGCCTTTTTTATGTCTTTTCTCTAATTAATGCATGTATGCAAATGATGGATGTAAAATCATATTATTAGACCAATTCACGTAGTCTTGGTTATTGAAAATTCTTTTCGAGATATATGCACGGAACTCCGAAGCATCTCGAAAGAAACCTCTCATCCTCAGAGATATTCAACGAGTCCCGAAAATTCGATCACTCGTGAAAGCACCTTCTTCGAAAGACTTTGCTTATTGGTTATTTAGTGGCATGACAATTAATAAATAACATATAAAAATTAAAAGGCATAAATTAAACATGAATGCATAAGACCTAATCCTAATTTGGATCTAATTAAAGTTAACTAAACTAAATTATTAAAAATAAAATCAGTTCCTAAATAGATTAATTCCTAGTTTAATTATGAAATTAAGCCATTACCAATTTAAACCTTAAATGCATAAACAAAAACCAAATAGACCCTTAATTGCATAGAAAACAACCTGCTGCATACCTAAACGAATAGATTCAAAAGAAAAATAACCAAATCGCATAAAACTCAAATCAGATTAAATAACTAGGACTCAAATAAACTAAATAAAAGTGATAAGATCTAATTGCACCAATCTCAAGAATCTACATGAAAACGGAATAAAACTTCAAGCTTTATGTGCATGGTATAACAAATAAAGGGACCATGTTGAATTAAAAAAGAAACTGAAATTGTTTTTTTTTTTTTGAGAGAGTACATGTGAAATCTCATTACAATCGGAATAAATCTCTATACGCCCAAACATCTAAATGAGAAATCAACTCAAACTAAGAAACTACCATAAATAAACCATCTACCTACCAAATACACAAATAAACAAATTACAAACTAAACTCACATTCCGTGAGACTTGAACCCAGGACCTCACGGTCCAGACACGGTACACCTACTAGTTGAGCTAACAACTCGGTGTAAGAAACTGAAATTGTTGCATAAGAGAATAGGTGACCAAATCATACAGGATTACATACTAGTTACCCAAATCTAGACTAAAACCGAAAAACGAACAAAACAAATTAAAGTTAGCTACTGCTTCAATTGAATCAACAAAACAAACAAATAATATCTTAATCAATATGAATCAATACTTTGCACGAAGGAAAACATATGTGTATATATATATATATTATAAGAATAAAGAGCCATAAAAGAGATTTTTACCAATTGAATAATAGTTAATCACGTTGAATAACTTCCACAAATTGGACTTTTCGGTAAGTGTATTGGCTTTTGTTCTTCTATTTCCTTTATCTAGCTAATCAATCTCACGGACAAGTCTCTTTTTCTTATTATTTTCGTCTGTCAAAGCTTTGTTCATCCAATAGATATTCATCAAAGAGGATTTTCGGCTCTGACAATTTTTTTAACCCTAGAAACCAAATCCCCCTAACCCTAGGTTTTTTAGTCTTTTATACTACCTCATTGAGTCATTCCTCTTTTTGGTTTTGGACTCAATTTACATGAAAAGAAACAAGTCCACTTACATAAACCCATAAAGAAATTACAACATAAGCCTCAACATGGACTAAAAATAATGGGCTTGTCCCAAAATTAATTAAGTCCGAAATTTCGGTATCTACAATCTCATTTCAGAATTAATTAAATTTTTAATATTTCAATCTAGTGCTTAAGGGACACATGTCACCCTTCTAGATTAGAACGTGCAGTCTGCTAAACTCCACTAATGGTGTATTGAATAATTTTCCATATATATATATATATAAATATAGTTAAGCCATAATTTGGAGTATTATCTCATCTATTTTTAATTTGTTATTAGGATTTGATATCTAATAGCCTCAAGTGAAAAAAAAAATGTATTAATCATATAGTCAGCAAGTCATAATTTGGACTAGTATTCCATTACTTTTCAATTTGAGTATAAAAAAATAACAATAGCCACTATTTTGTTCTACTCATTAACACATGATATTTAAATGGGATACACGATAGGAGGAAACCCTCATCTATTTCAAATCCTACCTCGCCCATCTCATGATTCGAGACCTCTCGTAAAAAGTCTCAAGATTATTTAATTTTAACCATTGAGGTTTCCCATTGGGAACATATAGCCATCCAATTTTACAGTTAATTACCATGCTAATTAGATGCACACATTGAAATGATGTACAACATACATTTGATGATATGGCAGCCACGTAGACACAGAATTATAAAAAAAAACAAGCTAAATCAATGGGCTGAAAAATTATTAGATGAGACTATCCTGTCATGTCAATCATACCATTAAAATTTAGACACAATTTTAACCTAAGGTTTAACCCAAAATAAATAATGCGGCAAGTCCTCAAATTTAAGAAATCATTTAGAAAGGCATTTGAATCTATCACTTATCAATCTTCTCTTGTTGAAAGCTTCATTTGGAAGGTATTGCTCCACCCAAAGTTGAACTCTTTTGCCGGAAAATTTTGATTGGTAAAATTCATGTTATTGATATCCTGTACAATTGATCGAGGCAAAATTATGCATATTTTTATAGCCATTTTCCATAGTTTTTGCCACTTTTATATGTGTTTTTACCCTATTTTGCAAGTATTTGTGTTTTTAGGTCATGAAGATAAGAAAAGTGAAAACTTATTGTTTTTCACTCTTTTTGGAGCTATTTTGGTGACTTTTTACTCAACTATGGACTAAGCTATTCGGAATGAAGATTTGAAGATTCGAAGTTCGTGTTTGAAGATTTCTTGAAGATATTTTGAAGAATTGAAGACTATTGAAGAATTATTTCAAGAAGCGAGAATTGAAGATTTGAAGCTTATTTGCAAAAATTGAAGCCAAGCCTAGAACAAGCCCGGAAGCTATGGAATTTTGGATATTTTATATGGGAAAATACTCAGCCCATATAAGGTCATAATTGAAGTTAAAATCCCAATTTATGCTCCACAAATCCAAAAGAATATCCAATTCCCGCAACTAGTCCTAGTTGGACTAGGATTCAGCGCAGTCTCGGTAAAAAGGCCATAACTTTCTGCTCAAACATCCGTTTTAGGCCCGTGAGTAGCCGTTGGAAAGCTAACTCCGAGATCTACAAAATTTCGTCCAAAGCCCAGTTTTGCCGTTTTCAAGCCCGAATCTTTCGTCGAAGATTCTGCAGAAATCCAGAAAATTCCAGGATCCTATTTTGACTAGGATTTTGCTCTAGGAAGGCTTTTAATCCAACTTGGAGACCAAGTCAGGCCCTAGAACGTCCTAGAGTCCTTTCCTAAGTCTAATAGGAGTCTTTAGGTTATTTTTTCACTATAAATAGCCACCTTATGTAACCCAATCACACACAATTCTCTTTCATCTTTTTCTTAGAAAATATTCTAGTTCTTTTTCTCTAGTTTTAGGTTAAGGGTGCCGCACCCTCTCTTTGCATAGAGAGGTGCGGCAACCCTAGGAGATTTCAAGAAGGAGATTTTGCCTCTTCAAGTTTTGTAAGTTTTCTTATGCCTCTCATGGATTTTCCCAAATTCATGAGTAGCTAAACCCTTAATACTTCTTATCCTTTGGTGAATACAATCAATTGATTATGGTGAGATTTCTATACTTATAATTTAGTGTTAAGTTCTTGATAAATAGTAAGCAAATCCCTGTTTTATTTTATGATCTTGAATTTTATTGATTTATGTGGCCACTAATGACGTAATTGGATAGATCTATAGCTAAATCAAATAATTCTTGACCTCCGAGTTTGATTATTTGTAGCAAATTAGGTTTGTTTGACCGCTGCCTAATGGGATTTTGTTTATCGGTAGGTGAGTCAAATTGCTTATTGTATGGTTCTACTTGTAGGCATGTGTGAAAATTAATTGTTCTTAATGCTTTGTTCTCAAGTGATCTTTAGGCCCTGAAAAAGTAATTGAGCACTGAAGGAATAAAAGGGTTAACTGCAACTTTGACTGGCCTCTTATCTAATATACATGTTCAGTCTCTGAGACCAGTTATCATCAAGAATAACATACTGAATTCACCTTTTAAATCAAGGATCCATAGTTAATTTGATTGATTCATACCATCGGAGAAGAAGTATACCTTTTTAATTATTGTTTTCTTTATAAATTGTCTTAGATTTAGATTTAATTTACTTTGCTTAGTTTTTAGTTTAATTGCTTTCTTTCAATTGATTTCTTTTTAATCCCCTGTTTCTGTTTAAATGTAATTTTTGGAAAAGATTTGTTCTTGGGATAAAAGTTCTTCACCATTCTCCGTGGATCGACCCCTACTTGCCCTATCTACTTTAATTAGGTTTTTGTGGGGATTATTTTATGATTGCTGACGACACGACCAACAATAAAGACTGCTTGACTCAGATTGAGAACGAATGTATTTTTGGTATGCAACCTGAGACTATTGTGCATCTCTTTTGTCATTGTTATTTTACTTGGAAAATTTGGTGCACTTGTGTGAGTTGGTGGCAGATTCCTTGGGTTATCCTGTTCCCTCTCTCTTCCTTTATTGGAAATCTCTCTTAAATGATTCGGGGAAGAAAATCATTTGGAATACTCTTGTATATGTTGTTTTTTGGTCTATTTGGATTACTCGTAATGAGTGGATTTTTAATAGCATGGCTGGTTCTATTTGTAGACACCCATTTTTGTCCTGTATCTTTCAATTTAAATCCATTTATTTCTTATTTGGCATTAGGGTCATCCAGGGGCATTTTGGTCATTTTTGGTCATTTTTTACATTCAGGGGCATTTAGGTCATTTTGAGTCCACTTTTTATATTAGCTAATTCATTTTAGTCATTTAGATTGCATTTGAAAAAACAAAAAAAATCTTTGATATACACCTTTGGCATTTTTACATATTTCATAGCTTAGCTTCATCTAGTAATTTAGTATTGTTGCATTTTTATCATATAGCTTAAGCCCTTTTAGTGATGGGTCTTGTTTTCAATTGGCATTCTCATATTCATTTTAAAATATGTCCCATCTATTTTCATTTTCCCATTAATCATATTTATTATATTAATGACCATTTCTCATTAGGCAGGTCATTTTCTCCATGTGCATTCTCCATGTGCATTCTAATTGGTCCATTAGTCATATATGTTTAGTTGCGTGCATATCTCTCATAAATCATGATCATGCATTAGCATTTCAATTGGCATGTTTTCCTTGGAGTGGCATAATTGAGACAATTTCATGTTATTACATTTTCATTTACAATAGGAAAAACAATTAGTTCTTTCAAGTTTCAAAAGGGCAGAAATTCCAAAACCAAACTTTTACAAGGATCAGAATAAAGGGTACAGAAAGTGATAATAAAAAAAGAACCCAAAGATAAGCCAATGTCAGGATGCTTTCCTTATTCCTTCCTTATGTGCTTAGTGTTTTTCGACACCTGCCAAAAAAACAAGAGAAAGAGGAATTGAGAATGTTACATATTGCATTGGGCATTAGTCATTAATTAGACCATAGGTACATATATACTTTCATCATGTAATTAATTTGTCCCTTTCATGCATTATGTTACACAAGCATTTCTTTTAAAAGTGGGCATCAATTTTAGGTCAAAGTTACTACATAGTTGGACAGAGAATTAAAAGTGAGCATAAGGCAGTCAAAGTCACATTATTCAAGTGAGTAACAGGATCACAGAGGGTGAATACTGGAGTCATGAATGAAAGTAAATGAAATGCTGGCAATATCACAAGGCAGCGGGTCAATCAAGACACACTAAAGTCGCATTTCCAGCAAGCATTGAGGAAGAAAGTAGCAGGAAGCAAGTATATGGAGCATTTTTCAGCATATAGTCAGATCATACATTTAATTACCTTAGCAAGCATTTAGTCCTGCACCTTCATATCAATCATGCATATTTCATTTGCATATATCAGGTATGACATTTTTACAGCATTCAATCATCCCATTCCATGGCATTTCACTTCACAGAAGCATGCAGTCATGAGTTTATTGCATCTCATCAGCACATATATGATTCATCACAAAGCATGCACTTCGGTGCTTTCCTTTTGCACTCAAACCCCCACTCACATACATTTAGCATACATGGCATTTCAAATTCGCTCAAACAGCAGGGCATAGCAATCAATAGAAAGTCAGAAACGAATGGCAGAGGAGGCATACCAAGAATTCATTAAGGCTACATGGCACCAAAGAATGTCGATCATCAAAGTTAACATACGTTTTGGTATACAAACATAGAAGCTCAAAACAGAACTCAAAATGGCAAGAATGGGACATCTTCGCAGCATTCAATCATCTCATTCATAGTGCACATTTTCTCATTTCGGCATACATTATCAAATTGCATTCACTCAGTCTTAGTAGCATACATAGTTAGCATTTTACATAGGAGTTCAAGGCAATTCAGCATAACATAATTTCATGAAATTTCTTTAGGAGAATAGTCCATAGCAAGCATTACAACAAAATTAAATTCATCCATATGCATATCAATTTTATTAGACATTTTGCACATGTGTCACTACTCTAGGATTTTAGTTTCCTTTCAACACAGCAGATAAACTCATTTTTTTAAGAAGTTACAGGGAAAGGAAGTTACAAGAGAGAGAGAGAGAGAAATTCCCTTACCCTGCTCATTTGCCAACTCATCTCAAGCCAGCTCAGCATCGCCACTCCTCTGCCACCTCATCTTGTTCTCATCACCAACAACTAACCTGCAAAATGCCAAGAGGGGTAAGTGAACCAACTTATCAGAGTGCTATTTTCATAATTTTAACAGGAATTTCAAGGAAACAAAAAAGGCCTTACCTCGTGGGAAAATTGAGAGAAGATTCTCGATGCCAGCTCTGCATCATTATCCCATTTTTGGACCTGTCACAAGAGGGAGAGGAATTAGTTAGCGTGAAAACAGGAAGAAATTGAAGAAAGAGGAAGGAAGAAAAGGAATTACAGCTAGCAAGGGAAGGGGAGATGAATTCTTATCTCTAAAACTTCTCTCTCTCGAAGAATCTTCCGCTGAGCTTTACACCACTCTTCATGATTAAATCAGTCTCACTGATTACACACTCTCTCACTGATTAACCAATTCCCTGGGATGCGATTCAATGAGAATATACAGTCTCTCTCGGAGGAATTGAGAAAATCCTCTCTCAGTCTTCAAGGGGATACTCTCTTCTGGAATTGACACAGAGACTCTATCTCTTCCCTCTCCTCACTAAAATCCTCTCGGATCACTTTCGGTGGAACACTCAATCTCTCTTGATTCTCAAAATTCTCTCTTCCATCGAAAATGTTTTTTTTTCTTCTTCACTGAATACACACTGAATACACACAAAAGAATTAGACTCGGACTCTCTCTCGGATCAAGAAAAAACTCTCATCTCCTCTCAAAGAAAGACACGCCAACTTTCTCTCATTTTTCCACGGGATACAAACAAAGTCGCAAACAAATGGCGTAAAATGAAAAAGGGAGAAGGAAAGAGCAACGTACCAGAGATTGGTAGGACGTTTCTAGCGCTTATAGGATCCATTCGAGGCCAAAAGAAGTTGTTTTCGAGGAAGCCAACGTGAGAGTGAGGTTTTCCACCGGGTTAGGGAGATCGGAGCAACAGAATTTCATTTGGTTAAGGGTGAATTTGAGGAGTTTTAGGTTTGATCCAAGAAAACGAGGACTAGATTTGAGTTTGGGAGGTGACAGAGGTCTGCTCTGGAATATCTCGGCTTCAACGGCGGTGGTCTAAACTTCTAGTGCGGCGGTGGCTCGGAAACCCAAGGAGCAGAGGCAACGCTGTCGAGTTTTGATGAAAGCTAGGGTTTTTCGAGTTTAAGGGGAATAGAAGAAGAAGTTGGTATTTATACCAACCACCAATTCAGGTAATATATCTAATCTTTTGCAATTAGATCCTTAATTTTGTGCTGTTATATCCTATAAGTTGTTAACTAGTTCACTTAAACACTGCAATTTGGTTCTGTGTTTAGTATGATCCCAGAGAAGTTCAATTTGGTCCTCAATTTTAATCCTCATGCTAGATTCTAATTTAGGCCATTAGTTACTGTTTGATGCAATATGGTCCCTTATTTAGAAGCTTGTGTTAGGGTTTCACATTTGAGTGTTTGATCTATGTTATCGGTTTTCGATTTCCTTTTTTTTTTTTTTGCTTTCCGAACCTTGCTAATTGTTTACTTTATGTGCAGAAAAGTCCCAGAATTGTACAGTTTGGCCCTCAGCTTTCAATTTATTTATTTTATTTTCATTTGGGATTTGTAATAATTTAGTAATTTAGTGTAGAGATAGAGTAGAGCTTAATCACATGCATATCATATTTATTTGAAATTATATCTGTTTGCATTTTATGCCATCATAATGTGGTTGATAACCGTAACCCTTCCAAAGAAGGGGACATTCAGTGTGTGATCGAGGTTTCGGGGCCACTGAATGTCTCCGAGGATGAGATGGTTCTTCTCGGGATGCGTCGGGGCTCCGAGCATATATCCCGGGAAGAGCTTTCAATAACCCGGGTTACGCGAATCAACTTAAATAACCGGACTTTGCATTCATCACTTGCATTCATGCATTGAGTAGAAGTTAGGAAAAATCAAAGAAAATCCAAACAAAAAGGAAAAAAGGAGAAAATTAAAAGATGCAATAAAAAGTGTTTTTTTTTCAAAAAAAAAATGTTCTAAAAAAAATCATGTTCTCTTATTTGGTTTTCAAAAGAAATTAAAAATTGGTAATCAAGAGTTTTTAAGACTTAAACAGAGGTTTTTAAACTCAAAGCAGACTTAGTTTCAGGGTTAGTAGATTAATAAAAGATGGAAAAGGTTTTCCAAATTAATAAGAAAAGAAGATTTGTCTCACCATATTTAGCTAGGATGACTAAAATGGAGATTTTCAAAGCAAAATAAAAGACTTTAAAAACAAAAATAAAAGGTTTTGTCATAGCATTTTAAAAATTCTTTTTCGAAGAGAAATAGATCAACAAGAGAACAGACAGTGAAAGAGAATCGAAAATAGAATTGATCGACGATCGTTCGATCATATTCTTCGAATTCTCGACATTTGTTTAAAAAAGTGATTTTATTTTCTTTATAATCCTTTTTTTTATAATAATTAAGATAAAAGCAACCTTTAATATTAAACTCATTAGATCTAGGTTAGACTAGAGGTACCATCGTTTGACGGGCGTTGTGGGGGGTGCTAATCCTTCCCCACACGTAACCGACTCCCGGACTCAGGTTTTGGTTCGTAGACTATAGTATTAGACTTAGTGTGTCCGTCATCAAGAATGGTCCATTAGGTCTAATAATTGTAGGTGGCTAATCACACCTAGGTAAAAAAGATTAGTGGCGACTCCTTTTTCCAAAGTCGTTTCGGCAGGGTCCCCCGGACCCGAACGTTTCGACACTATTAAACAAACTTGTGATCTTATCCGCATAAGGCTTGGTTGGTGGCTGAAGGCTAAATTCCCTAATGGTGATTTTGCCATCACTAGTTTCCTCTTAAATATTCAAGACCACTATCTTTAGGCCACTCCTAGGCATAATGTAAGATTGGTTTTTTGGACTCCACCACCTCTTGATTCTTGGAAGATTAATGTTGATGGATCCTCTTTTGGTAAGCCAAGACCTGCAAGCATTGGTGGCGCAATCAGGAACTCTACAGGGGAGATTATTATGCTCGTTTCGAAAAATATTAGGATTGCTGACTCAAACCTTGCCGAACTTCTTGCTGTTTTTAAAGCCTTATCTATTGTTGTTGAAAGCTCTACCTTGCCTTCCTTCAAATTGATTCTTGAAAGTGACTCAATGACGGTGATTTCTTGGATCTCTAGCCCTGACATTAGACCTTGGAAGTTCAATCATTTGTTCAACATTTTGTCTAATCTGCATGATACGAATCTAGTTGTAATTGGTCCAAATCCACCTTAGAGACCCGCCTAAGATCAACTTGAATCACCAAACTTCTAGATGTGTATGTCGACAATCTTCACTTGATAAATCTTCCTTCGTTCGTCGGCCTTAGACTTCCAAGTCGACCTGCACTTGAACACCTAAGATCACAAGTTTCACAAACAACCAAGCAATCACAACCTAATTGTTTGCTAGGACTCTACAAGATTGAAGAAACCTAAGTTTGCTCAAACTAGAACAATGAAGCCAAAGAAATCGATGTGGGTATAAACCTCTCAACTTTATTGATTAACTTGACTTGTGTTTACAAGAGGGGGATGGTCCCTTTATATAGTAGTAGGGGACGCATAACCCTTCTCCTAAAACTAAAAGGAAAACATTACATAAAGGAAGGAACAACGAAATAGCCTACTCCTTGTCCTATTAGGAAAAGTAAATAATATTACATAATTAAGCAAGGATTGGACTTAGTCAAACAAGACCCAACCCAATGTCTTCTAAACTAAATAAATAACTAATCTAAGATAGAATAAAGGCCCATGAGGCCGAATTACACAATGCCAAAGTCTAATGCTCATCGATTTCAAGTAAGGTAAACACCTTGGAATCGATGGGAATATTCTTGGTGATGTCGACTTCAATGCCTTCCAAATGTTCTTCAATGGACTCTAAACCTCCAAGATGAGATCTAACAAAGCCCGATAAAGCTTCCTTGAACCTTTTAGCCCGTGCCCTAGTCATTGGACCTTGCGGAATAACTAAAGGATCAAAAGGTCGGTCTTGTCCGGATGGCCCAATCGATGGCCGGTTGTGGCCGGTTGGTGCGCCAAGCGATGGCCGGTTGTGGCCGGACATGTCAATGTCGCGTGGCCGGTGATGGCCGGGCATCTTCGAGTCGCGTGGCTGGGCTTCTCCAAGTCGCATGGCCGGTCACTCGCGCATCCAACTCCATGCTCCTCCAAGCTAGCATCGATGACATCTCCTTGATCTTCATTGGCTCCAATGTGTTCTTCTAAGCCATGATAAGCCCTTGGCGCATCATCCCCTCTCCCTTGAAAAGGATTTGTCCTCAAATTTGCATCACTATCAAACAAGGATAAGTCTGAAACATTAAAAGTAGCACTTACATTGCCATATTCACTAGGGAGATCTAGCTTTAGGCGTTGTTGTTGATCCTCTCCAAGACTTGGAATGGACCATCTCCACGAGGTTAGAGCTTAGATTTTCTCTTTTTAGGGAACCTCTCCTTCCTTAGATGCAACCAAACCCAATCCCCGGGTTCAAAGATGATTTCCTTGCGTCCTTTGTTAGCATTCTTCATGTAGTGTTGTGTCTTCTTCTCAATTTGAGCTCGAACCCTAGCATGAAGCTCTCTAACATAATCAGCCTTCTTTTGCCCATCCATGTCGACTTGCACACTCAAAGGTAAACTCCTTGATAAAGCATCGGCTACCACATTCTCTTTACCTTGTTTGTATCGCACAACATAAGGAAAAGACTCAATGAATTCGCTCCACTTAGCATGTCTTTTGTTCAACTTTTGTTGGCCTCTTAAATACTTTAAGCTCTCATGATCCGTATGAATCACAAATTCCTTAGGCCAAAGATAGTGTTGCCAAGTTTGCAACGCCCTCACAAGAGGATACAACTCTTTGTCATAGGTTGGATAATTCAATGCAGCCCCATTCAATTTCTCACTAAAATAGGCGACGGGCTTCCCACCTTGCATTAAAATAGCTCCAATTCCAACCCCTGATGCATCACATTCAATCTCAAAAGTATTGTTAAAGTTAGGTAAAACAAGCAAAGGAGCATTAGTTAGTTTATCCTTCAACGTCTCAAATGTTTCTTGTTGTTCATCTCCCCACTTGAATGGTGCATTCTTCTTCATAACACTTGTAATAGGGGCGGCTAAGGTACTAAAGTCCTTAACAAACCTCCTATAGAATCCGGCTAGTCCATGAAAAGATCTCACTTGTCCAACGTTGGTGGGTGTTGGCCATTCTTTGATTGCCTTGATCTTTTCCTCATCAACCTCTATACCTTTCAATGAAACCACAAAACCAAGAAAAACAAGCTTGTTTGTGCAAAAGGTGCACTTCTTAAGGTTAGCATATAAGTTCTCAACCCTAAGTACATCTAACACACATCTTAGATGCCTAACATGCTCATCTAGGTTTCTGCTATACACAAGTATATCATCAAAATAAACAACAACAAACTTGCCAATAAAAGCTACTTAAAAACATGATTCATTAATCGCATGAATGTACTAGGTGCATTAGTCAATCCAAAAGGCATAACTAACCATTCATAAACCCTAATTTAGTTTCAAAGGCAGTTTTCCATTCATCACCCTCCTTCATGCGAATTTGATGATAGCCACTCTTAAGATCAATTTTAGAAAATAAGCAAGCACCATGCAATTCATCAAGCATATCATCTAATCTAGGAATAGGGTGACGATACTTTACCGTGATGTTGTTTATTGCCCTACAATCAACACACATTCTCCAAGTCCCATCTTTCTTAGGAACAAGCAACACAGGGACGGCACATGGAGAAAGGCTTTCACGCACAAAACCTTTTTGAAGTAGCTCACCAACTTGTTTCTCCAGTTCCTTTGTTTCTTCAGGATTTGTCCTATAAGCTGGCTTATTTGGAATTTGCGCTCCAGGGATGAAGTCGATTTGATGTTCAATCCCCCTAATTGGTGGTAAACCACTAGGAATCTCCTCAGGAAACACATCTACATAATCACTCAAAAGAGAAACAATGTTGCTTGGAAGCTCGCTTTCCAAGTGGTTAGTGCTCACAAGTGTATATTTAAGCAAAAGCAAGATCAAAACAGAATTATCATTCAAGGCTTCTTTAATCTCACTCTTAGTAGCTAACATACACTCCTTATTAACCTTTTTAGAACTATCATGCTTGACTATATCGCAGTTCTTATCTAAATTAGCATGATTAGTCTTCTCTTTAGCCCTAAATTCCGAATCTAGCTTAGCAAAATCCTCTTTCAATTTCAATTGATCTTTTAAAGCTTCTTGAGGTGATAACGGAATAAAAGTAAAGGGCTTCTTACCACACATGAGAGTATATTGGTTCGTCTCACCATCATGTTGAACTTTGTTGTCATATTGCCATGGTCGTCCAAGTAGTACATGGCATGCTTGCATGGGTAAGATATCGCACAATACATCTCCTTTGTACCTGCCCAAACAAAGAGAAACTAAAACTTGTTTGTTAACCCTAATTTCCTCCTTATCGTTGATCCAACCCAAACTATAAGGTTTATGGTGTTTTGTAGTGGGTAATTGCATCTCCTTCACCAAATAAACACTAGCTATGTTTGTACAACTCCCACCATCAATAATCACACTACTAGGCTTCCCATTCGCATACATCCTAGTATGAAACAAGTTCTCCCTTTGGTTGTTCACATCATCTTTCACATAAGCACTCAAAGTTCTCCTAGCAACCAAACTCTTAAGTGCTACACCAACGCCTCCATCACTATCATCATTGGTTTGTACCTCTAATTCATCATCTCCATCACCACTTGATCCAAGCGCAATATATTCATCTTCACTTACAATCTCGCCATTGTCATTTAGTAAGCATGACTTTCTTGTTAACGCAATCTCTTGCAAAGTGCCCATATCCTTGACACTTGAAACACTTTACATAGTTCTTAGAAGATGAGCTTGATGAAGATTTAGAATCGGTTTTAAGGGTCACAACCTTTTGCGCAGACTCCTTTTCCTTTGATGACTTGTCATCCTTCTTGACTGGAGTTTTCCACGAGCTTGATGATGATGATGTAAAGCTCTTCTTATACCTTTTTACTTGGCTTTCGGCCTTCAAGCATGTTGAAGCAACTCCTCAACCTCATAGTGTTGTTTGCATCTCCACAACTATCATGAATTTCTCTATTCAATCCCGCCATGAATCTAGCTATAGTAGGTTGTGGAGCTTCATCGATCTCGGCCCTTGACATCAACAACATCATCCCGGAGTAGTATTCATCAACACTCCTAGTTCCTTGCCTCAAGGATTGCAACTCTTGGTAAAGACCATTAGTGTAAAAGCTTGGAACAAACCTCTTCCTCATATAACTCTTTATACCTAACCAAGTGTTGATCGGCCTTTCCAAGTTTCTTCTTCTTGTTTGCACCAATTGATTCCACCAATTTAAAGCATTCTCCGTGAATTCAAGAGTAGCAATTTGTACCTTCTTTGGCTCGGCATGAGGATAGTAATCAAAATACATATCCAATTTCGACTCCCACTCCAAGTAATCGGATGGAAACCCTCTTCCATTGAATTTAGGGATTTTGTACTTGATGTTGTCTTTAGGCTCCTCTCTCTCAATTCCTCTCCTAGGCCGCATGTTTTCATTGTGAGCTTGCCCACCAAGTTCTTGTTGCCTTAGTCTCTCCATGGGATCGATTCTAGCAATTTGCCTCGATGGTGGAGGATGCTCCTCTTCATTGTTGCGTGCGACATTAGCTCTTTGAGGTGGTTGAACTTGTTGATTTTGGCCATCCCTTACTTGTTGGACTTCATTGGCCAAGGTATCGAACTTAGTATTCATATTGTCAAAACGTTGCATTAGAGCTTGCAACATAGCAGCCACGTTTGGTTGCTCTTGTTCTTCTTCCATTATACCTACAAAAAGAACAAAGATTAGTGGTAAAAATCCTCACAAGTGTGTGTGTGCTTATACCTTTGACTTGTGCTCTCGTGTTTGTACTCAAGTCCTATGGATTGGCGGTCCACTACTCTCTTAATGATCTCACAAGATTTGCCTTTTACTAGCTTCAATAGGCCTAATAAGAGTAACTCCTAGAGCACTCATTTCTTCTCGTGACCTACTTGAGGAACAAACAATTAATAGAAAAGTTATTTGTGAATCAAAAGAAAAGTGATCTTAAACCAAACCAAACCACCTAATGTAGGCTCCTTATGTCGAAATTCTTCTCCAAAGTTGCTGCACAAAAACTCAATTCAAGCATAAATCACAATATCAAATCGGTTAGCATAAACCCTAGTACCACTTGTCTCCTATTTGTACCACTTGAATCCAATAGGGTTTGTAACCTGAAATTCTTCAAATAAAATCACAATTAACAGCAAAAGCAATCCAAGGATCCCAATTCACAATCGATTAGAGTTATTGCAACTAATTAGATCAATTGCACAAGAAAACCCTAATCCCCAAATTTCCCAAACTAAGAACCATAGTTCCTGGAAAAAATCGATAACAGCAAAGATTTTTTTTGATTTTTTTCAATATTTTTCCCAGAAAGATCACACCAAAATAAGTCTAAAGCTCAAATTTCACAGCTTTCCGAGCTCAAACGAATCCATAACAAAAAACACAAGTTTCTGGTCGAAAACTTTTTTTTTATTTTATTTTATATTTTTCGATATAACTACTAGTTATGAGGGAGTCAAATCTGAAATTTCAAAGCAAAACGATGTAAGATGAATCGGCTATGAATTTTCAATGTTTCTGATTTTTTTGAATTTTCAAGAAGGGTGGTGCGATGAGTGTGTGGGTGAAATCGATGGGATGAATGATGATGAGTAAAAGATAGATTTACCGATTGAAGATGATAAACCTAAGCTCTGATTACCAATTGATACGAATCTAGTTGTAATGGGTCCAAATCCACCTTAGAGACCCGCCTAAGATCAACTTGAATCACCAAACTTCTAGATGTGTATGTCGACAATCTTCACTTGATAAATCTTCCTTCGTTCGTCGGCCTTAGACCTCCAAGTCGACCTGCACTTGAACACCTAAGATCACAAGTTTCACAAACAACCAAGCAATCACAACCTAATTGTTTGCTAGGACTCTACAAGATTGAAGAACCCTAAGTTTGCTCAAACTAGAACAATGAAGCCAAAGAAATCGATGTGGGTATAAACCTCTCAACTTTATTGATTAACTTGACTTGTGTTTACAAGAGGGGGATGGTCCCTTTATATAGTAGTAGGGGACGCATAACCCTTCTCCTAAAACTAAAAGGAAAACATTACATAAAGGAAGGAACAAGGAAATAGCCTACTCCTTGTCCTACTAGGAAAAGTAAATAACATTACATAATTAAGCAAGGATTGGACTTAGTCAAACAAGGCCCAACCCAATGTCTTCTAAACTAAATAAATAACTAATCTAAGATAGAATAAAGGCCCATGAGGCCGAATTACACAATGCCAAAGTCTAATGCTCATCGATTTCAAGTAAAGTAAACACCTTGGAATCAATGGGAATATTCTTGGTGATGTCGACTTCAATGCCTTCCAAATATTCTTTAATGGACTCTAAACCTCCAAGATGAGATCTAACAAAGCCCAATAAAGCTTCCTTGAACCTTTTAGCCCGTGCCCTAGTCATTGGATCTTGCGGAATAGCTAAAGAATCAAAAGGTCGGTCTTGTCCGGATGGCCCAATCGATGGCCGGTTGTGGCCAGTTGGTGCGCCAAGCGATGGCCGGTTGTGGCCGGACATGTCCATGTCGCGTGGCCGGTGATGGCTGGGCATCTTCGAGTCGCGTGGCCGGTGTTGGTCGGGCTTCTCCAAGTCGCATGGCTGGTCACTCGCGCCTCCAACTCCATGCTCCTCCAAGCTAGCATCGATGACATCTTCTTGATCTTCATTGGCTCCAATGTGTTCTTCTAAGCCATGATAAGACCTTGGCGCATCACTGCATACTGTTGTGGGAGATGTTTCATTTGTGCATATTCAGAGAGAAACCAATTTTTTGGCTGATGCCTTAGCCAAATAAGGAGTTTCTAGAACTTCTAACCTTCTTGTTTGGTTGTAATCTCCTTTTATTATTAACTAGATTGTAGCCTGCGCCACATAGCTGTCGAAACGTTCGTGTCCGGGGAACCCTACCGAAACAAATTTGAAAAGATGAGGAGTCGCCACTAATCTTTTTTGCCTAAGTGTGATTAGCCACCTATCCTTATTATTAAGTCTAATATTAATCTAAGCTTGGCGAAGATAATACTAAACCTAACACAGTCTGCTTAACCAGAGTCTACAGGTCCGGGAGTTGGTTACGCTCGGGGAAGGATTAGCACCCCCGAGACGCCCGTCAAATGACGATACCTCTAGTCTAAACTAAATCTAATGGGTCTAACATTAACAATTGCTTTTATCTCAATCTTTGATTATTATCAGAAAGGATTATAAAATAAAAAGAAAATAATTTTTTAAACACATGTCGAGAATTTGAAGAATATGATCGAACGATCGTCGATCAATTTTGTTTTCTATTCTCTTTCACTATTTGTTCTCTTGTTGATCTTTTTCTCTTCGAAAAAGAAATTTTGAAAATAGTGTGATAAAACCTTTTATTTTTGTTCTTTAAGTCTTTTACTTAGCATTGAAAACTTCCATTTTACTCTTCCTAAAAATGGTGAGAAAATTTTCTTTTCTTATTGTTTTTGGAAAACCTTTTCCATCTTTTATTGATATTTTAACTCTGAAACTAAGTCGTATTTGAATTTGAAAACTTTTGTTAAAATCTTGAAAACTCTTGATTACCAATTTTAATCTCTTTTGAAAACTGAATATGAGAACATGATTTTTTTTGTAAAACAATTTTGCAAACTCATTTTATTACATATTTTAATTTTTTTCGTTTTTCTTTTTCTTCAATTTTTGACCTAAATATTAACTAATGCTTGTATGAAATGATGAATGCAAAGTCCGGTTTATTAGTTGATTGATAAAGAGGGATTTACTCAAATTGGCCCTCACGAACCTAGCCCGGCACTCCAGGGATATTCGTGAATGTCATTTGATCTCGGAGCAAAATCCCGAGAGGTCATGCTCATGCAGCTTTACCCGAGATTTGCCCGTCATAGTTAAAAATACCCCTTTATAAATCGAGATATGGTGGCATGAAACGCAAACAGTTTATATTAACTAGAAATAACAATGGTATGCATATGCTTGATTACTAATTATTAAGCTAACTTAAATTAATTACAGAACCCAAATATTTAATTAAACTATCAGATAAATTAAAAGAAATCAAAAGCTAGGGCCAAATCGAACCACTGGGGACCTTTCTACACATCAAGAAAACTATTAGTAAAGTTCGGAAACTAAAAAGCACAAATTGAACACCAATAATATAAATCAAACACCCAATTTACATAGTTATAACATGATTTCCAAGATCGAGGATCAAATTAAACACAAAAACAAGCATGAGGGACTCAATCAAACCAAATCACCACATCAAGGACTTAATTGGACATAATAAAGGGCTTTATCGAATACCAAAACAAATTCAGGCTTTTATGTGAACTAAATTGCTAATCCAGGGACCTAATTGAACTAAAAAAAGAACCTAATCGAACAAGGGGTAAATTAACAGTCTTTAAAAGAGCAAGAACACAAATTAAAATCCTTATACGAACCTAATATTAACCTAAGCTTAGGTTGACTAGGAAATATTAGACTAGGAAAAAATAAATCTAACCTATTTACTAACAAAGGAAAAGGAACAAGCTTTTAGTTAACTAGAATAACAAACAGAGGAACCAAATTGAAACCAACCAGGAAAAATTTAAGCTTAAAGTAAACAGAGAGGGATTAAATTGAAGACAACACGAAATTGAGTGCAAAAAGTGGGAATGTTTGTACCTGAAACGACGACGTTTTGGCTCGAATACCCTTTTAATCGCGCGTCGTCTTCCTTGCTGTCGCAACGTGCGAGCCCGGGGTCCGGACCCTACCGCTGAACGACTTGGGGAAAACTACTGAATTTCTATGGGAGTCGCCGATAATCTTTTTTAACCTAGGTGTGATTAGCCACCTATCCAATTATTAAGTCTAATATTAACCTAAGCTTGGCGAAGGTAATACTAAACCTAATAAAGTCTGTTTAACCAGAGTTCTGTGATCTGGGAGTCGGGTACGTGATCGAGCTCAAATTATGCATGTTTTTATAGCTATTTTTATATACTTTTTGCTATTTTTATATGTGTTTTTACCATATTTTGTTAGTATTTGTGTTTTTAGGTCCTGAAGACAAGAAAAATGAAAACTTATTGTTTTTCACTCTTTTTGGAGCTATTTTGGAGACTTTTTACTCAACTATGGATTTAGCCATTTGGAATGAAGATTTGAAGATGCGAAGTTCGTAATTGAAGATATTTTGAAGATTTGAAGAATTAATTCAAGAAGCAAAATTGAAGATTTGGAGCTTTAATTGCAAAGGATTGAAAACAAGCCCAGAAGAAGCCCTGAAGTTGAGGATTTTTGGATTATTTATATGGGAATATACTTAGCCCATATAAACCTATAGTTGGAATTAAAATCCCAATTAATAGGCCCCATATCCAAAATAATATCCAAATTCCGCAATAATCCCGTAGATTTGCGATATTAGCCCGGTTTCAACGCAGTCTTCGTAGAAATGCCATAACTTTCTGCTCAGATGTCCGTTTTAAGCCCATGAGTAGCCGTTGGAAAGCTAACTCCGAGCTCTACAACTTTCTTTTGAAGTGCAAAGCCCAGATCTGCCATCTTCAAGCCTGAAATTCAAGTCGAAGTCCCTGCTCAATTCCAGAAAATTCCAGAAAATTCTAGAGTCCTCATCTAACTTGGAGACTACTCTAGGATGACACCTAATCCAACTTGGACTCCAAGAAAAGGCTAAACCGTCCTAGCCTATTTCTCCACTATAAATAGCCACCTCCTGTATCACAAATCAAAGAATTCTACACATCACAAATTTTAGATAATTCTCTTTTTCTACCTTTCTTTAGTTTTTAGGTTTTTCTCTAGTTTTAGAAGAGGGAGAAGTCGGCACCCTCTCTAGCAATAGAGGGAGTCGACGTCCCTAGGGTTTTCAAAGGGGAGATTCCACCTCTCCCAGTCCTGTAAGTATTCTTATGTCTCTCATGGATTTTCCTAAATCCATGAGTAGCTAAATCCTTAATACTTCTGATCCTTTGGTGATTTCAATCAATTGATTATGGTGAGATTTCTATACTTATAATTTTGTGTTAAGTTCTAGATGATAGTAGTCAAAACCCTGTTATAATTTTATGATTCTGAATCTTATCTGAGTTATGTGGCCACTAACGATGTAAGAGGAAGGTCTATAGCTAGATCAGGCTTAGAATTGACCACTCAAGTTTGATTGTATGTAGCAAATTAGGTTTGTTTGATCGCTACTTAATGGGTGTTTGTCTACCGGAGGGCGAGAAATTTCTCTTCGTATGGTTCTACTTGTAGGCATGTGTGTAAAATTAATTGTTCTTAATGCTTTGTTCTCAAGTGATCTTTAAGCCCTAAGAAAGTAATCGATCGCTGAAGGAATAATAGGGATAACTGCAGCTTTGATCGGCCTTTTATCTAAAATACATGTTGGGAAACCTATATCAGTTGTCAGTCAAGAATAAGATGCGAAATTCACCTTTTAAATCGAGGATCCATAGTTAATTTGATTGAATGATACCACTGGTGAAGAAGTATGCTTTATAATTATTGTTTGCTTTATTAATTTGCTTTATTATCTTGCTTTAGATTTTAGATTTAAGATTTTAGATTTAGATTTGCTTTGCTTTATTTTTACGATCCCTGCACGATACACCATAAACTTTAGTTTAATTGTTTGTTTTATAATTAATTTATTCAATCCCCTGTTTTCTGTTCGATTTTTGGAAAAGATCTTTCTATCTTTTAATTGTTCATCACATAAACCTTCTTTGTGGGATTCGACCCCTACTTGCCCTAGCTATTGAGAAAAAGTGAAGAGAGAAAAAGTGAATTGAGAAAAAGTGAAGAGAGATTAGATCCAAGAATTTGTTTTTGTTTTTCCGTTTTTTCTAAAAAAAAAAAAAATTTTATTTTTCCGGTTTTAAAATTAGGGTTTCCGATTTTTCTTAAAAAAAAATTAATTAATTTTCCTTTTTCCATTTTTCCTTTTAAATAAAAAAAATATTTTTATTTTCTATTCCTGCTTTTTATTTTATTTATGAACTGTTACTGCTAATTTTTCTTTTTAGTTTTGTTTGATTTTTCTAGGAAACTGCATGCCAAACACAAGAAGTAGTAGTACTGAAGGCTTAGAATTCAATCCTGAGCCTGAAAGAACACTATTTCAGAAGAAGAAGAAGAAGACACAAAGCCGATTACAAGAAGAGGAGACATCCGATTCGAGTTCTCAACCAAGTTCTCCTAGATCTGTTGTTTCAACATCGTCAGAAGACATGGCTGAAGAAGAACAACCCAAAACTCTGAGAGAGTTAGCTGCACCAAACGTCAATGCCAAACACTTAGCCATTCGTTACCCCGATACCAATGGAAACTTTGAAATTAAATCTGGATTTATTCAGATTTTACCCAAATTTCACGGTTTGCCTGGAGAAGATCCTCACCGACATCTTACTGATTTCCAGATTGCCTGCGCATCTACGAGTATTCAAGGTATTCCTGAAGATCAATTCATGTTAAGAACTTTTCCGTTCACTCTTATGGACCGAGCAAAAGATTGGTTGTACCTACTACACACTGGTTCAATCACATCTTGGGCGAGCCTTAAGAAGTTGTTCTTGGAAAAGTACTTTCCTGCACATAAAGCATCGAGTATAAGGAAGGAGATTTGCGGAATTAAGCAACGCCATGGAGAAACAATGCATGAATATTGGGAACGTTTCAAAACACTTTGTGCGAGCTGCCCCAATCACCAAATCAATGAACAGTTGCTGATCCAGTACTTCTACGAAGGATTACTACCGTTTGACAGATCTTCCATCGATTCTGCAAGTGGAGGAGCCTTCATCGACAAAACTCCTGCCGAAGCTTGGTCTTTAGTGGAAAACATGGCTGCAAACACTCAACAATTTGGATCTCGAGAAGACTACGCAAGAGAAGGCCCTATCAGAAGAATTAATGAAGTTTCTACCTATACTACCTCATTGGAGCAACAACTTCAAGAGACGAATCAGCAAATCGCTTTGCTCACTGATTTGTTCCATGCGAATTTTTCAAGTGTGCCAAGGATTTGTGCGACTTTGGAAGACAACAAACAAGGAGTCAATGCCGTGGGATTACAAGGAGCTTATCAAAGGAAGCCTGAACCTTATTGGAGACTTGAACAACCGAGTCAACAATATGGGAACCAAGGTAATTTTCAAGGAAGGCCGAATTTCCAAAGACCTAATTTTCAAACTTTACAAGCCATTGAGTTACAACAAATCAAGGAAGCTATGGAGATGATGAGAAAGCAAATAAGTCAATTAGCTAGTGATTTGTGTGATCTCAAGACACAAGGTCAACAAAGGATTCCATCACAATCAAAGGTACCTCCTAGAGAGAATGTCAGTGCAATTTCTCTAAGGAGTGGAAAAGAGTTACAAGACCCTTATCCAAACCTTGCCACACATCAACAAGAAGAAGGAAAGCCGAATTACACCAAGGAAGATTTACAACTGCCTGCCGAAATCAAGATTGAAGATGAACCCAACCACAAAGGAGCTGCGCCGATTGAAGATTCCAACAAGGATGATGCCGTAATTCAACCCAAAGGAAAAGGTGTGTGCGATTCCATCAAGTCTAAAACTGATTCCAACCTAATTCCTTTTCAATCAAGATTGAAGAAATCAAAGAAAGAAGATGATGATCAAGATATTTTGGAGATATTCCGAAGAGTTGAGGTCAACATCCCACTTCTTGATGCCATTCAACAAATTCTGAATTATGCAAAGTTCCTCAAGCAACTTTGTACCAACAAGAAGAAATTACAAGGTAAAGTAAGCGCTGGAGCTAATGTCTCTGTTGTGCTTCAAAAGAGTTTACCTCCTAAGTGCAAAGATCCAGGTACGTTTTCTATTACTTGTTATATTGGAAGAAGTATTATAGAGAATGCGATGCTTGATCTTGGTGCTTCTTTAAGCGTGATGCCTTATTCTTTCTACAAATCTTTAAATCTTGGTCCATTGAAGAATATTGATGTTGTTCTGCAACTAGCTGACGGATCTTTGGTTTATCCCAAAGGTGTTTTAGAGAATATCTTAATTAAAGTTGAACATCTGATTTTTCCAATCGACATATTCATCATGGATATGGAGTATTCGAAAGATCAATGTCCTCTTTTATTAGGAAGACCTTTCCTAAAGACTTCTCATACCAAGATTGATGTATTTAATGGTTCATTGACCATGGAATTTGATGGTGAAATCATCCACCCTAGAATTTCATCTCAAGCGCCGTTAAAATCTAACAATTTTGTTTACGTTATAAGTTTTAAGTTTGTTAAGAAAGGAGCCATTGAAGATTCTTCATCAACAAAGCCTGATCGGATTTCTAAAGGAAGACAAAGGATAATGGACATTCGACAACGCTACAATGAGACTTTCCACCAATTTTGGAGGAGATTCAAGCAGCTTTGTGCCGATTGCCCTGACCATGGATTCAAGAAAGAAATTTTAATCCAATTCTTTTATGGAGGATTGGGACTTAAAGATCGAGTTCTTGTTGATTCTTTCAGTACTAAACCATTGCATGAAAGAACCCCGGAGAAAGCATTCAATGTTCTTGAAGAATTATCTCGGAGGACGAATTCTTCAACCTCCCATGAGAAGAAAGATCGAGCAAAAGAAACCAAGAAGGAGCCAGAAGTCAACAATAAAGAAGTTCAACCGCCCCTGAAGATCGATCAACCAAGCAATTCAACCAAGAAGCAAGATATAGACCTTGAACATCGAGCTAAAGTTGCAAGCATTCTTCAACGTAAATTGGAGAATTTTCCCCAATTTTGGCAAAGGTTTAAGAAGCTATGTGCTGCTCACCCTTATCATGGTTATGATCAAAGAAGATTGGTTCAAATCTTCTACCAAGGATTAAGAGCTTCTGACAGATTGTCTGTCGACACTCTTATCTATATTCCCATGTTCGATCACAGCACTGCTGACATATACGAGATAATGAAGAATTTTGCCCAGATGATAACCAATACATCGAAGGAAGTTGTTCAAGGACTCAGCCCGGTTAAGCCCGTGCCGCACAAGCCAGTATGCCCGGCTGCAACCCGGCCATCGACACCACATGGCCGGCCAAGACTGCCCTAGCCCGTGCGCCTAGCCCGGCCACAGCCCGGCCACCCGAGCCACATATCCGGACGACACCAGCCGCTGCCGTGCCGCCTGCCCGGCCCAGCCAGGCCACTGCCGCGCCATCCGTGCCACCCGCCCGGCCATGCGCGACCTTGCCCGCTCCTGCCGCGCAGCCGCCCACGCCATCCTCGGCATTGTCCGCACCAAGCCGCACCACCAGCACTCCGCAACCAGCCATGCGAGCTTCCAACCGAGACATCACCAAGCCATGCCCAGCTATGTCCGCGCACCATGCCCCGCCATGCCCGGCCCTTGCCAAGCCATCCGCGCACCATGCCGCGCCACCACGAGCCGATACCGCGCCATGCCAAGTTACAACCATGCCATCGCCTAATGCTTTGATTTTTTCAAGTCTTGATAAAATTCAACTTGAAACTATCAAAATCAATGAAGAGAGTAGAGTTATCGAGGACCTGTTGAAGGAATATACTCAAAATTCCTTCACCCTTGAAGAATAACCTTCTTTAAGGCAGTCTAGCCAAAGACCTTAAAGAAAGGCGCTTATTGGGAGGCAACCCAATATTATTTTTACTAACCCATAATATTTTTCTTTGTTTTATTTTTTTCTTTTCTTTTTTAGGATTTTCCATACCAAAGGAGAAAAAGGAGCTTATCATCGATATGAAGAAATCCAATTGGAGCTTATGCTTGGATTAAACCCCTAAGTTTTCTTAAACCTTAACTCCATTTAATTTCTTGCAATGCTTTGATTGATTTTTTTTTATATGCGATACATATAGATATAGGTTATATAGGTTAATTAGGATTAAAAGATGCATACATATTTTTGCTTTGATTTTCCACGCTTGTTCATACATTGAGGACAATGTATCTTTTAAGTGTGGGGGAGTGAGTCTATATGCATAAAATTGATAAAATTGGAATAATTTTTTCGAAAATTTTGACAAAATTTTGATTTTATATGCTTATATTGATCGATTGATTTGATTGTTGATTGATGATATCTTAGAATTCTTAAGAATGATTGATTCATTGATTTATTTATAGTATGATATCTTAATTCTTAGATTAGGTATAATTGAAGTCTGTGATAATTGGTTACCATTAATTATTTCTATGATTGCCTATTTTTAGAACTCATGTTTAATTTTTATTGAAGCTACACTTATGAAAGTATTTTATGAATATGTCAAAAATAAGTGTGGGGGACTATCTATATTAGAAGGGTAGTTTAAAAAAAAATCTTTTTCATAAAAAGAGTGTTTTTCATGCAAGAGGAGAAGAGATATCTTTTGCCTTAAAAAAAAATCCATTGTTGTCACTCTTCTCTTTAAACAAAAGGAGTTAGTAACCCTTGGGAAGAGGATAAGAGGCATGGATCGGCAAAAGTATTGTCCCTCTAGAGTGCTAGTAGCCTCACAAAAATAAAATAAAGGGCGTTAGTAACCCCTAAGCATGAACACTTTGAGGTTAGTAACCTCACTTTTCTAAATAATTACCCTTTGAAAACTATTATAACCCATGCGAAATTCTTGATTTGTATTCATGTTATGCAATTGTTTGAGTAGTAGAGATAAAAGTGAAGGCATAAGCTTATAGAAAGAAGTAGTTATAGTTGTGATAAATGATAAGTGATTAGAGCTACTTTGATTATGGTTATTTAAGAATGAGGATAATTGCTATATCTTGATCAATTGAATTGGATACTCTTAATGTTCTAT
Source organism: Corchorus capsularis (assembly GCA_001974805.1). Classification (NCBI taxonomy): domain Eukaryota; kingdom Viridiplantae; phylum Streptophyta; class Magnoliopsida; order Malvales; family Malvaceae; genus Corchorus; species Corchorus capsularis. Next base: position 8,933 of record AWWV01013451.1, on the reverse strand, counting down.
GATGTTCTGATTTCATAAATTGAATTGATCCTTGATATATGTATGTGATTCAAAGTTTTTCAAAAGATTTGAACAAAACTCACTATTTTAAATCTTAATTTTTGTTTGTCTACACTAGTTTGCTAGGAACTAGCAAAGATTTAGTGTGGGGGAAATTATGATCGAGTTCAAATTATGCATGTTTTTATAGCTATTTTTATATACTTTTTGCTATTTTTATATGTGTTTTTACCCTATTTTGTTAGTATTTGTGTTTTTAGGTCCTGAAGACAAGAAAAGTGAAAACTTATTGTTTTTCACTCTTTTTGGAGCTATTTTGGAGACTTTTTACTCAACTATGGATTTAGCCATTTGGAATAAAGATTTGAAGATGCGAAGTTCGTAATTGAAGATATTTTGAAGATTTGAAGAATTAATTCAAGAAGCAAAATTGAAGATTTGGAGCTTTATTTGCAAAGGATTGAAGACAAGCCCAGAAGAAGCCCTGAAGTTGAGGATTTTTGGATTATTTATATGGGAATATACTCAGCCCATATAAACCTATAATTGGAGTTTAAATCCCAATTAATAGGCCCCATATCCAAAATAATATCCAAATCCCGCAATAATCCCGTAGATTTGCGATATTAGCCCGGTTTCAGCGCAGTCTTCGTAGAAAGGCCATAACTTTCTGCTCAGATGTCCGTTTTAAGCCCATGAGTACTCGTTGGAAAGCTAACTCCGAGCTCTACAAATTTCTTTTAAAGTGCAAAGCCCAGATCTGCCATCTTCAAGCCCGAAATTCAAGTCGAAGTCCCTGTTCAATTCCAGAAATTTCCAGAAAATTCTAGAGTCCTCATCTAACTTGGAGACTACTCTAGGATGACACCTAATCCTACTTGGACTCCAAGAAAAGGCTAAACCGTCCTAGCCTATTTCTCCACTATAAATAGCCACCTCCTGTATCACAAATCACATAATTCTACACATCACAAATTTTAAATTATTCTCTCTTTCTACCTTTCTTTAGTTTTTAGGTTTTTCTCTAATTTTAGAAGAGGGAGAAGTCGACACCCTCTCTAGCAATAGAGGGAGTCGACGTCCCTAGGGTTTTCAAAGGGGAGATTCCGCCTCTCCCAGTCCTGTAAGTATTCTTATGTCTCTCATGGATTTTCCTAAATCCATGAGTAGCTAAATCTTTAATACTTCTGATCCTTTGGTGATTTCAATCAATTGATTATGGTGAGATTTCTATACTTATAATTTTGTGTTAAGTTCTAGATGATAGTAGTCAAAACCCTGTTATAATTTTATGATTCTGAATCTTATCTGAGTTATGTGGCCACTAACGATGTAAGAGGAAGGTCTATAGCTAGATCAGGCTTAGAATTGACCACTCAAGTTTGATTGTATGTAGCAAATTAGGTTTGTTTGATCGCTGCTTAATGGGTGTTTGTCTACCGGAGGGCGAGAAATTTCTCTTCGTATGGTTCTACTTGTAGGCATGTGTGTAAAATTAATTGTTCTTAATGCTTTGTTCTCAAGTGATCTTTAAGCCCTAAGAAAGTAATCGATCGCTGAAGGAATAATAGGGATAACTGCAGCTTTGATCGGCCTTTTATCTAAAATACATGTTGGGAAACCTATATCAGTTGTCAGTCAAGAATAAGATGCGAAATTCACCTTTTAAATCGAGGATCCATAGTTAATTTGATTGAATGATACCACTGGTGAAGAAGTATGCTTTATAATTATTGTTTGCTTTATTAATTTGCTTTATTATCTTGCTTTAGATTTTAGATTTAAGATTTTAGATTTAGATTTAGATTTGATTTGCTTTGTTTTGATTTTTAGTTTAATTGTTTTCTTTATAATTAATTTTACAATCCCCTGTTTTCTAATCGATTTTCGGAAAAGATCTTTCTATCTTTTAATTGTTCATCACATAAACCTTCTCTGTGGGATTCGACCCCTACTAACCCTAGCTATTCTAGTTAGTATTTGTGGGGATTATTTTTATGGTCATAGACGACACGATCAATAGCATCAACAACATACCCTTGTTTGATAGTACTGTGAAGGACGCATATGAAGCATTGGAAGCTTTGACTCAAGCAATTGCACCTCCAAGTTGGATCAAGAAGAAAAACAAAGAGAAGCTTGGAGAAAGAGGCAAAATTTCCAGCAACATGCGTGAAGATATCAATAAAGTATTGAAGGAAGCTCGAGAGAAGTTACTCAAAGTTGATGGAGCTATAATTGAACTTTTCAAAGCCATGAGTGACACTCTCAACATCACCGTGGAACTTTTGAAGGAGCACACTCAACGTTCCTTCACCAATGGAGAATAGTCCACGAGGATGTCTAGCCAAAGACATTAAATGAAGGCGCTAATTGGGAGGCAACCCAATACACTAACATATATCCTTTTCTTTTGAATTTTCTTTTTCTTAGTTATAGGTCATTTTGCATTTTCAATTCAAGGGAATCAATCAAGCAATGGAGTCAAGGAAAGGAAGCTCACATCAAGAGCATTGGAGCTTACACTTTGCAAAAATAGAGAAGCTTTCTTTAACTCTAATCTCATTTAATTTCCTATGTTTGATTGATGATTGATGCATATCAATTAATTTTGTTGAATTGAATGTTTTTCCATGCATATTATCATTGTACAATTATCTCATGCATCTCATACATATAGACTCTTAGGTGATAAGAACATAAGGTCAATCTTTTGATGGCTATCGAGTGGAATTTTTGGTGAAAACTAAGTGTTTTTGATTGAAGAAATTTGGAATATGGTAAGATTTTTGGATGGTAATTAAGTTGAAGTTGGAATTGATTTTGGTAGCAAAAAATTGCAAAAAGGAATCAAAATGAGGAGCCAAGCCCGATCCCAGCTGGGGCCCCATGCCGCAAGCCTGGGCACCCAGCTGGAGAGCCCAAGCGCCCAGCCGCAAGTGTCAACGCTGGAGGCCGACTCAGGGTGGGCGCCCAGCTGCTTTGCCTGAGCACCCAGCCCGTTGGCTTGGGCACCCTGGTGCCCTGGGCTGTGTGCGGACAGCGCCTAGCACCCATGCCCATGTCGATGTCACCCAACTCACAACATCCATCACCCATCTCAAACACTATAAATACCACCCAACACCCACTTCAAACCCTTCAACACCCATCTTCATCCAAAACCCACTCAATTGTCTTTTCTCTTGCCTACATACACATATTCACTCACTTTAATTTTCAAATTTCACTACTTCATCACTTACAAATCATTTCTTTCATCTTTTTATCACCTTAAACACTTACCCATTTGATTATTCAACACTTTTTCCATTAAACCATCAATTTTTCAAATTTTCAAGTTTTGGGAAAGTGGTTGTTTACTTTGGATTCTTGTTTGGAGTGATTAGAAGGGAGATAAGAGATAGTTTGGAAGTTGATCGGAGCATTTTAGAGCATTGGGGAGTGCTACATTGGATATTAAAGAAAGATTTTTCAAGAAACCCTACAAGGTAACCTAGTGCCCACCAAGTGTTCGAGAAAATGTCGAGAAGAGTGAGAGCAAGAGCATCAACATCCCAAGCCGCACCAATTGAGGAGGAAACCACCATACAATCTTTCCTTAGTGTGCCGCCACCCATATTTGTTGATAATGAATGTCAAGAGTGGTATGAAGCAAGGTATAACAACTCTTACATTATAGAAAAAGTGCTTCCAACTAACATTGATCAAGAACTTGGAGTTAGCCAATTGTTTGTCAATAGAGGTTAGGGATCACTTCTTCAAGTAGATGGATACTACTATCCCAATTTGGTGAAGCAATTTTATGCCAACATAGACAAGGAGCGTGAAGGTTATTCCTACACCATCAACACAATGGTCAAAGGTAAGTACATTGTAGTTGATGAGGAATACTTATGCCGTTTACTTGATTTGAACAATGAGGGTAGTATGTTCTATTTTACTTATGTTAATGGAGAGCAAATGACCGCCACCGAGAGCACATGGAAAAGGGATGGTGCTTTAAGGAGGGTTGACATTCATTTTGGTATGGACAACCAAGGGAATAAAGAGGTAAGAGTCAAGTATATGGAACCAAGGGATAGACTTGTGTGTTACTTATTACATCATAATGTCATTCCTAGGAGTAGTAACAAGCATAAGCTTCGCATTGAGGACTTCTATGTTGTAGACAAGCTTTGCCATGGATTAGGTCATTGTAATGGAATACCAATGGCTAGGTTGTTACTCTCAAGGATGTGGAAAGTAGTTCATTCTTCACATGAAGATAAGGCATTTGTTTTACCATTGTTGATTAGCAAGATTATAGTCAATGAAGGAGTTGAAGTCGATGGTGAGTATTGCTTCAACAATGAAGACAATGGCATTGATGTGAATTGTTTAAGTCATTTGGGTTTAAGGAGGAGAGTTGTTGCCAATGAGGTACATTGGTACAATGTGCAAAGAAGGACTTATGCACAAGGACTTGAACAATCACAAGAGACAAGACAACCATCCTTGGAAGTTGATGAAGAAAATTTCCAAGAGCTTCCTATGAGAGAATTTCAACAACTTATGATTCGAGAGATGAGGCAACATAGGAGTGAAATGAGAGCTTATATGGAGAGAATGGAGGACACCCTACGTGATCGGTCGTTGATCAAATCACAAGATAATTCCCCACAAACCAATAACTACTAGTTAGGGCAAGTAGGGGTCGAATCCACAGGGAGAGAGGATAACTTCTTTACTGATTAATTATGTTAAAAAGATTAATTTGGAAATAGAGATTTTGGTAATTCTAAAGTAAAACTAGCAAAGTAAATTGAGTAATCAACTATATAAAGAAAGCCTCCAATATAGAATCTATTTAACCCTTGACAATATTAACATGGATCATCAACACAAAACATAAATTCGATATTAATTGCCAATCAATTAAGTATCATAAATCATTCTAAAGTAGTATATATCCTAAGACGTAGGCTTCAACTTTCCTTAGAACAAAATAATCTCCCTAATATCTCAAACAACTCCATTTGAATAATTTGTATAGGAGAGGAAAACTCAACCCTCCAACATGCTAAGAAGAATTAACCCGCATCTCGCTGACGATTAATCTCTATTGTTCCTAATCAAACATTCACCCTGTGAAGAATCATAGGACAAGCATTAAGATCTACTTTTCCACATGCATGATAAATCAATACCAAACTTGCCTACATCAATTTCCATCTTGGCCTAAAGATTTCAACAAGGTTTGATATCCCATTGAACCTAGGACTCCTAGAATTACAATTGTTACTTAGACCAACTTTAGCTTGACTCAAGCTACTTGAATCTAACTATAGCATTTCATATTATCAAGATAAGTAGGCCTCCAAATCCATCAAGACATGAATACATAAAATGAAGTATAGAGATAAGAAACATATTCAAGTGGAAATCAAATTATTAAGAACAAAAGTCTCCCCATAAATTAAATGTCAAGAGATCAATAAGATTCTACATTGGAGAAATAAAAGATTAGCTACTCATGAATTGAGTAGCCATCAAAAGGAATAGAAAAACCTAAATATGGCCGGCGGCTCCTTGCTCCAATCTTCAATCAAAATCGCCAACTCTTTTCTAGAGAGAATAGGTAGCTATTTATACTAGAGACTTAGGGTTAACTTAACCTAGGACAAGATAGTAATTTAAGCACATTAAACCACCTTTAATTGGGTTTAAAGTCGTCCTCCATGTCTGGGATATCCCTTTAGGGTTTATCAAATCATCTTGGGCTTGATTCTTGGGCTTTCCAAAGTCCAGCATGTCTGCAGAAACTTCAGGGGCATTTTCGTCCACGATAACGGCAAAACTGGGCTTCGACTAAAACACGAAAGTTGTAGATCTTGAAGTCAGCTTTCCAACGGCTACTCATATGCCTCAAATGGAGCTCTGGATCAAAAGTTATGGCCAAAATACAGAAAGGTCGCCAAATCTGGAAACAAGTGTAGAAGCTTCAAGGTGAAGACACGCATGGCATGCGGATGTGCGCGCATGGCTGAATCCCGACTCCCCCTGGGCGCCTATGTAGATGGCTTGTGCGCTCAGGGCGTTAGCCTCAGCCCCCATGTCGCCAGCGCGCATGTGCTTGCTGGTGGCATGTCTCGACTAGCGCTGGGCGCCCATGTGTTATGCTTGGCGTGCCATGTGGTTTGCCTCGCAACCCATGTACTCCAGTGCTATGACACTTCTTGACATATCTTCTTGCCTTGAAATTCAACTTTACTCCTTTGCTTCAAACTCTTGAAAATCAATCTTATGATGATAGAATTGACTCTTCAAGCTCTTCAATCACGATCATATTGGCTCCATTCTTCCTCCAAATTGTCCTTGGAAAATATTTGTGTGAATAATCATCCAAAAAGGCTCCAAAAAGGCATGAAATTGTTGATTTTGCACTTTTCTTCCCATTAACACCTATAAACACAAATATACCAAATACAAGGCGTAATCAAGCATAAAATACTCAAAAAGCATAGGAAAATGGCCATAAAAAGATGTATAATTTTGGTCTGATCACTACGTGATTCCATAGGCCAAAGGAGGCCAAGGAGAGGCCGATAATTCTTATCCTTAGGATGTCATATGTTATTAACCCTATTATGTTTTGCATTTTTATCATGTCATTGCATGCATTTGTATTTGTACTTGTATTTGTTCTATTCGGATCTTATGTAAGACTAATGTGTTTGGATGCTATGATTGATGCTATGTTTGATTAATTTGCTTAGATTGAGTTTCGACTTTCTTGGTGAATTAATTCTTGCATGTGTTTAATTAATTTAGTTTGCCCCACTTATTGTGTTTTATTGCTAGTGGTGAGTTTGCTTGATTTATTAGATTGGGTCGATACTTTCTTTTTAGATCAAGTCTTACTTGTGCACTTCATTTTTCCAAAAGTTTCCAAAACAACATGTTTTGAAATTTTTTTGTCAAAATACTAGCACATCACACATTGAGGACAATGTGTCTTTTAAGTGTGGGGGGAAGAAGTAGTCTATTTTCAAGATCCTATTTTCTTTTCTATCTTATTGATTAGAGACATTTTTTCAAAATTTTTGAAGAAAATCAAAACTTACTAGAAATATTGTGCTATTAATTAAATTTTGATTTAATTTCCATGAGTATAGTCTTGTGTAATATTAATTTGGTTTGGATACATTGAAAATATTTTTCAAATTTCTTATGTATAATTTCATTCTTTGATTGAGAAGTGTGATTAATAAGGTTTTTCATACCCAAAAATGGTTTGACAAGTGCATTACTTCTAGAACTTGTGTTGAATCTTGTGTACATTCATAGAAATGTGTCATGGATATGTCAAAGACTAAGTGTGGGGTTATGAAGGGTAGCTAAAATCTTTTAAAAAGAAGTGTTTTCATGTTAAGAGGAGAAGATATATTTTCTTGCTTAAAAATAATAAAATAATTAATCCATTGTTGTCACTCTTTTCTTTAACAAAAGGAGTTAGTAACCCTTGGAAAGAGGATAAGAGGCATGGAATGCGGAAATATTGTCCCTCTTGTAAAAATGAGTGTTAGTAACCTCAAAATAAAGGGAGTTAGTAGCCCCAAATCATGAACACTTCTAAGGTTAGTAACCTTGCTTTCTTAAAAATAAGTCATCCTTTTTAGCCCATTCTAATCTTTGATGAATATCCATGATATTACTTTTTCTTTGGAAGATAGATGTAAATACAAGCTTATGGTAAGTTTTCCTTGTCAAATTCATCCAAGGTATGTTGATCTTAGAACTTACATTATTGATTGGAGTAATTTTGTGCATAGTTGATTTGAATCTTATGGTCTTTGTATTTTTACTAACTTATATTGCATTTTATTAGAAAATGTAGATTAAATTCTTAATTTGTTAGAAGTACTTTGTTTTCTAAAGTTTGATGTCTCTAGTTAATGTTATATAATGTTTGTGGGTATCGTTCTAGTTAAGTAAACCCTCAGGAGACTATAACTCCTCCTTTATAGACGTATAGAGGCTTAAAGGCTTGTGTCACATGCTAAGTGCCGCCGAACACCTACGAAAGTGGAATCAATAATTTGTTTTAGTTTAGAACTAACTTTTTTGTTTTCTTAGGATTAACCTTAGTTTGCTAGGGACTAGCAAAGCTTAAGTGTGGGGGAAATATGATCGGACCAAAATTATGCATCTTTTTATGGTCATTTTCCTATGCTTTTTGGGTATTTTATGCTTGATTATGCCTTATATTTGGTATATTTGTGTTTATAGGTGTTAAAGTGAAGAAAAGTGCAAAATCACCAATTTTGTACCTTTTTGGAGTCTTTTTTGATGATTATTTACACAAATATTTTCCAAGGACAATTTGGATTAAGAATGGAGCCAATATGATCGTGATTGAAGAGCTTGAAGAGTCAATTTTATCATCATAAGATTGATTTTCAAGAGTTTGAAGCAAAGGAACAAAGTTGAATTTCAAGGCAAGAAGATATGTCAAGAGGTGTCATAGCACTGGAGTACATGGAGTGCGAGGCAAACCACATGGGGTGCCAAGCATGTCACATGGGCGCCCAGCGCTAGTCCACATGCCACCAGCAACCACATGGGAGCAGGCGACCTGGGGCCTGAGAGCAACGCCCTGGGCGCACAAGCCATTGACATGGGCACCCAGGAGGAGTCGGGGGTCAGCCATGCGCGCGCCAAGCATGCCATCATGCGTGTCTTCACCTTGAAGCCTCTTCACTTATTTCCAGATTTGGCGACCTTTCTGTATTTTGGCCATAACTTTTGATCCAGAGCTCTGTTTGAGGCAAATGAGTAGCCGTTGGAAAGATAACTCAAAGATCTACAACTTTCGTGTTTCGCTCGAAGACCAGTTAGAACATTCTCATGGACGAAAATGCCCCTGAAGTCAGCGGACAGAAACTGTCTTT
>AWWV01013450.1:0-33632 GCA_001974805.1 Corchorus capsularis | reverse complement strand
GTTACTTTGTTGACAATCTTAATTGAAATGCATTTGTTCTGAAGTAGATTATACTAGAGAAGTAAGTCAAAAAAAAAAGAACATAGCTGCCATTGTCGGATTTTTTTATTATAGTAGGACCTTTGTATTTTCTGTGTATGAGACTTTTCCTCTCACAAAACTAGCATTAGACATTATATTGGCTTATATATGATATAGAAAGATTGATTAACTCAACAAAATTGAAGCCTTTCTGTCTTGTTGGTAATAAAAGAGTTCGAAGGGGATTACCATTATTTTTCTTTGAGTTCCTCTTTGATATTTTATTCATTTGAGCAATCTAAGTTTTGGGATCAGACTGGAAATGTAGAATTCAATTGGATAGTGTTTGATTATTTCTCAAATTGGACAAAATTAGTAAACAAATGAATGGGGATCAGTTGTCTAAATCAAACAAATCATTAAAGAATGACGAGGAAAAGACTGTTTTTTTCTTCTTTCTTTTAAATATCATTATCATTAATTTTTTTTGTGATTTGTGACATTTTCATTCATTAAAATATAAAATATAATCATTCATATCTCAAATGTTCATATAATATTTTTATTTCATTATATATGATATACAAATATATATATATATAATTTAAAGCTAATGAGTGTTGAGGTGCTTTTGTATTTTGGCGTCTGATCTATCCTTTTAAGCAATGCCATACTTTAATTAAGATTTCAACTTTATTTATATTGAATTGTGGACGACTTTGATTGGAATTTGGATATTGAGTGGCTTTTATTTAATTAAGATTTTATTTAGGGTATATTTATATTGAATGGCTTTTGTTTTTGTTTGGTTTTTTCCAGAAAATGTGGATGGCTTTGATTGGAATATGGACCCTCCTATTGAATATGCTCCACCTCCTGAACTTGAGATTGTTTTCTTTCATGGGGGGAGATTTGTTGAAAATTGCAGTAAGTATGTTGATGGAAGAAGGGAAGCTTGCATGATCCATGATGCAGACAAACTGTGTTTATGGGGTTTGTTGGCTCAAGCAAGGTGTTACGGCCATAAGTTTAAGAAAATAAAGGGCTTGAGGTGGTGTCAGCCAGGACTACCATTGGCAATTGGGTTGAAGCTTTTGGAAGATGATAATGGTGTACAAGACTTGGTCAATTCTCTGGTGGTGCATAAGTCATTGGATATATATGTTGATCATACATCAGCTGGAGATGTAAGTGTCAAGGATGAGAATGTTCCACTGCCAGGATCATTACAGTCTTTTGATGAGTCCATGGATGTTTATGTTGAAGATCTAGTGGAGGTGCAAGTTGCTGAAAATGTGGTTAAAAATGTAGCTGGCAATATGGAGGATAATGTTGCTGTAAATGTGGTTAAAGATGTAGTTGTCGAAGCTGCAAAGGGTCATGAAGAGTCCAGTGATGATTCTGGACAAGATGATGGGGAAGATGACACTGGATATGGTGAGGATAGGGACAGTGGAGGTGATTCTGATGAAGAGTGTCAAGAAGAGAATGAGGAAGATTCTGAGACTGAGGTTGAGCTCTCCTCTGATGATGATAATCTTGAGTTGAAAAAATCCAGGGTAAATGTTCAAGGTTTTTAGGTAGAGAAAGAAGGTTAGGAAAAAGGGTTGAGGAGCTCGATGTGGTTGAAGTTGAGGATATTCCTCCTCCGCCAAGAAATAGAGGCAAGCCGGAGCCGAAGCCGAAGCCCAAGAGAGGTGCCAAAACTGTCACTAAAGGGTATAAAAAACATCAACAAGAGTCCTTTTATGTTCCAGCCCCAGCTGAAACAAGGCCAAACGATGAGAGTGACTACCACCATGACTCTGATGTACCAGGAGAATTCATCACAACAGACACTGAAGATTCTGATGCTGATGATGCTCAGAGAGCCCCACCAAGTGGTATGCACTTCAACCCAAATGAAGGTCCTATTGCATTCTTTAAAGAACAAATTTTTAAGGATCTAGGACAGTTTAAGAAAGCATTGTGTAGTTACTCTTTAGAAAAACAGTTTGCATTTTATTATAAGAAAAATGATAAGGTGAGGGTTAGAGCTCAGTGTGAGGCTGCAGGGTGTGGATGGGAGATACTATGTTCTAAACATGGTGATGATAACACATTTAGGGTTAAGACTTATTATGGCAAGCATTCTAAGCATAATCCCGCTCACATTAATAGGAGGTTGACGGCTAAACTCCTTGCTGAAAAGATGAAAGCGGAGCTTTGGAAGATGCCTTTCCTAAGAGCTAGGCATATCAGGGTATTAGTAAAGCAAAAGTTTGGATTGGTAATTTGATTTTTGTAAAGCTAGGAGAGCCAAGGCTATTGTCGTGAAGCAAATGCACATGCAATATACAGAAGAGTTCAAGAGACTGAGGCATTATGCAGCTGAACTGAGGGCTTCAAATCCTGACACAACTGTGGAGGTGGAAGTAGATAGAAATGAAGAAGACCAGCCCATATTCAAGAGGATGTACATCTGCTTTGGAGCTTTAAAGAATGGCTTCAGATATGGCTGCAGACCTTTTCTGGGATTTGATGGTGTTTTTTGAAAGGATTAGTTAAGGCTCAGCTTTTGGTTGCTGTAGCTAGAGATGGGAACAATCAAATGTTCCCAGTGGCATGGGCAGTGATCAACGGGCGAGAGAATATTGACCATTGGAGATGGTTTCTGGGGCTACTTCGAGATGACTTAGACCTTGGAGAAGGAACAGGCTGGACTGTAATTTCAGATATGCAAAAGGTATTAAATTAAACTGTTATTTTTTATTTAATTGTTCTTTTTTTTACATCAGATTTAATTGTTTTTATTTTGTTAGTTTCTATTTATTTGCAATGAACTAGAAATGTTCATATGTCTTTATTTGTCATTCTAGGGTTTAGAGAATGCAATTCACTATATCTTGCCTGTAGTTGAACAAAGAAGGTGTGCTAGGCATGTATATGCTAGGTTTGGAAAGCGATATAGTGATGAGGCATTGAAATTGCTAGTTTTGGAGGTTAGCAAGGATTACAAACCAGAGTGAATTTCAAAAAGAATTAGCTGTCTTAAAGGCAATGAATGAAGAGGCACATGATTTTTTGATAGCTAGTTGGGATCCGATGACCTGGTCCCTTGCTTGGGCAAGTGATTTGAGCAAATGTGATGTTATTGATAATAACATGTGTGAGACATTTAATGGGGTAATATTAGAGGCTAGGACCAAGCCTATTATCTCCATGCTTGAAGAGATTAGGGTCTATGTCATGAGGAGAATTGTGAAAAATAGGCAAGCAGCACTGAGTTGGAAAACAAAAATAGGGCCGAGAATAATTACAAAGTTGGAGAAGAGTATGAATTATGCAGCTGGAAGATGGGAAGTGGATTGGAATGAGTCCCATCTGCATGAGGTTTTTTATGAAAATGTTGAAAAGCAAGTCAGGGAGGCTTTTGCAGTTAACATAAGGGACAGGACATGTAGTTGCAGAGGTTGGGATGTTAGTGGAGTCCCTTATAGTCATGCTTATGCTGCAATATCCAATGAAGGCAAGGATCCCGTAGACTTCTGTGATGATTATTACCAAAAGGAATATGTTTTGAAGGGTTACGAATCATTCTTGCATCCTGTGAAAGGGCCAATGTTCTGGGAGGACAGAGAAGAAGATGAAATTGTACCTCCACCAATAAAGGTCAAAAAAGGTAGGAGACAAACAGAGAGGAGGAGGGAAGCATTAGAAGGCCGGAAGAAGTCCTCTACTCACATGTCAAGGGTAGGACGGGTTATTAAGTGTGGCCTCTGTAAGCAACCAGGCCATAACAGGAAGAGGTGTCCAAGAATGCTAAAATCTCAAAAGGTAACTCATTTAAAAACCCTTTGATGTCATTTAATTATTAAGTTTGATGGAGACAATTATTAATCCTCACTGTCTTTCATATTAGAATACCCTACAATGACCAAGAAAAGGAAGACAAATGAAAGTGGATGTTCAAAACAGCACCAGAAGTAGCCTGTGCAACAAGGAGAGTCCAGAATTTTTCAAAAAGTGAATGTAAGTGATAAGTGTCACCCTACACTTTATTTAAAGTACCTTTATTTTTCATTGTTAACCCTATGGATGTTTATGTTATTAGCCTGGAAAAGAGACAGAGTACATAATTGCTCGACCTGTAGGCAATGTGAGAAAGTACACCTCTGTCAAGAAATTAAAGGTGAAAATATACCTTTCATATTAGACTGTTTGTAAGCCATATTCTTTAACAGACTATTTCTAATCTTGTTTCCCTTCTTTACAGGAAGCTGCTAACAGGAGACTTCAAACTATGAGTCAAGGAAATTCATCTTCAAGCAGCCCAAATGTTGTTGCTACCCCAACCCAAGAAAGTAGGCAGACAACTTAATAAGTTGTTTTAGACTTAATATTTTGTTTTAAAATGGCCATTGTGTGTGTGGTGTTATTATTACTGACAAATTTGGTTGTCCAGACTATTTAGACTCAAATTTTTTGTTCAAGTTGTGGCCATTGGTTGTGAATGGAATGGTTCTTTTGTATCTATGCCTTCTTGGTTTATTTATGTATTCGAAATTCTTAGTGCTATTTATTTCAGCAACATAATATTTGAAAGCATGTGCTTTTAAAAATTACACTACACAATGTGCTTTCAATAATAAAAACCTTAAAATAGAGACAAGGAGGAGAAGAAGTCAGTTGGTGGGGCTGGTTTTAATCGAGGCTCGGGTTTTAATGGGAGAGAACTTTTACATTAAATAAGAAAAAAAAAATTAGTGGGCCCCACATAATTTTAGATTTTTTAAATTTCATTTTCAGGAAAAAAAATCTGAAAATTAAATTTTTATTTAATATTTAATGCCATGTCATAGCCACATCATAGCCACGTCATAGCCACGTCATAGGTTAACGGTACACGTCAGCGACTTAACACCCCCATAAACAGAGGGACGAAATTGACCCAAAGTGCGAAGTAGAGGGACTAAATTGATCGTTTTTTTAGTAGAGGAACGAAATTGATTTTTTTGTGAAAGTAGAGGGACCTCCCAGGTATTTTGACCACTAGAAACTCTATTTTTATTCAATTAAATCTAATATCTTTATAATTACTTTATTTTTACCAAAAAATTTGGATATATTAAAATTTATTCTAATATACAATTTTATTTTACTAAAAACTCTATTTTCATTTAATTAAATTCAATATTATATATATTTTTTATTTTTACCATTTTAATTTAAAAAGTAATTGTGATTGACATTTTCTATTTGATAGTTCAATGCAGTATGATTAAAATTTATTATTTTCCTAACGTGTAATTATTTTATTTGACTTATAATTATTTTTTTCTTGATAAATACAACTTTGTTGTGGGTTTAAATTTGTTGTTTTATACTTTGTTAATACTTTTCTTTGTGTGGAATAATTTCTTTTGTTACATTGATAGTAAAACCCAATGTATATACAAATGGACTGGTTGGGTTGGATTTTGGTTCAGTTTCGGGTTAAGGAAATTTTGGGTTATACGGGTTCGGTTAATTTTTGGTTTTAAGTTGGGTTGAATTTAGATCGCTCAAATGTCGGGTCATTTGGGTTTGGGTCATTTTTGGTCTGGGTGTTTTTCGGTTTTGGGTCATATGGTTCCAATAATTTTGGGTTTGAGCCTCTGATTTAGCCTCTAATTTTCAGGTTTAGGTCTTTTCGGATTCTGGTCATTTAAATATAATTAATCTCGATTTGGGTAATTTCGGGTTGATCGAGTTCGGGTTATTAAGAATTTGGGGTCAAATAATTTCGGTTTCGAATTGAGCGGATTTTTTGGTCGAATCAGGTTGGATCAGGTTCAATTTCAAAGCAGTCGAGTCGAATACCCATACTCGAATGAAATTTTGTCATCTCTAACAATATGCTTTTTTAGGTCACGTGCAACGCACGTGGAAGTGAAAACTAGTTATATTTAAGAGAGACAGGGAAAAGAAAATGAGGAGAGGGGCGGGAGAAGTGGATAGAAGGCTCTAGAATTCCACGTGCCTCTCTCTGAATGGTCTATAAAAATCTAACTAACAATAATGTCCTCAATACTTAGCTTTTATTACGAAAAAACCGTGACGATTTGAACCCCGTTTAATAGTGTAAAACAGTATGAAATTTCAGCTCAAAACCTGTTAACCCCGGTTTTTTCGGTATTTCATCAACACCATTAATAGGGGGTTTAATTAGCTCTATCCAAAAATTATTTGTATTTGCATTTCCAGAATAATACGAAAAAAATGGTACAAATGCCAATTCCGGTGTTAGAATAAAAAAATCAAATAGCCAAAATTAGTTTACAAAGAATTGATAAAAAAATTTTAAAGAAATGAAAAGTTTTGGTCAAGTACTTATATTATAGCATATGGGCAACATGGTCTTTTACAAGTCTGTACTAATTATTGAGGGGTAATCTTCCTATTTAATCAAACATGAGATCACCAGTAATCTTTGATGGCTAATCACTGGTGATCTGGGGGTGATCCTAATCAAACGCACCCTAAGAGTAATGCTACACAACCCTCCTGTTTGAGAATAATGTCCCCGAGACATTAGAAAAAATTATCATAATTTCTAAAATCCTATTCAATAATACCCTAAAATCAAGGGATTTACCCTGCAAACCCTCATTATTTGTAAATCGGGGCTAAACCTGAAATTAATTTGTTACCTTAATTATTAGGAGGAATAATTGGGTGTAAAATCAAGAGGGTCAAAAAGTATTTTCCTTATCTTAAAGCATGTTCTTACAAATTTGAAAGAAATTAATAATAAACATATAAATATAAATAAATTAAATGAATCTCTTATCACAACAAATTGAAAATTTTATACAGAAACTAAAAAATAATTAGAGGGTTTCCTCAACGAAAAAAGAAAAACAAAAAATAAAAGGAAATCTTTTATGAATATATACTAAACTTTTTTTAAACCAAAACAATATATATATATACACATATACTAAACTTTAAAACTCACAGCAGAGCTCCTTGTAAAAAGAGGTCTCCGATGAGATGAGATGAGAGAACCATTATTTATAGGACTAAATAGCCCTATTGCCCTCTGAACTTTGAAAATTTCAGCCAGTTTGCCCCCTGAACTAATAATTGTGTCACATCGCCCCTTTAATTTTCAAAATCACGCCAAATTACCCCCTGCCGTCAACGCCATTAGTCACGTGACGGCATGTGATTAATGGTTCTGTTAGACCTTTAGGTAAGTTGCTTATATGGCATTTTTTAGCTGACGTGGATAATCCACGTTAGCTAAAGTGGGCCCATGGGCGGGAAAAAGCCAGTAAAAAAAAAGAGAAGGAAAAATAAAATTGAAAAAAGAAAAAGAAAATAAAAAGAGGTCTTCTCTCTCCCGTCTCCACTGTTCTTCTTCTCCCCCGATCTCCCTCACCATTGAAATCAGATCCTTGAATTTATCAAACAGCTCCATGAAATCAGATTCCATGGGCATACCCAAATTTGAAAACGTGAGCATGAATCTGCCTTCCCAAGGGCAAATCTTTAAGAGCAGTAACGGCCAAAAAACCGCAGTGGTTGGGTCGTGTGTGGATGAAGAGGGTAGTAAGCAGATCCTTATTCTTGTAAGAGGTAATGTAGATGAAGAAATTCTGTGTACATATAATGCGGAATTGAATAAGTGGAAGGATGAGAAAGTGGATTCTCCTGATTATAGATTCCATGTGAAACTGGGCAACCCATTTGTTATTAATGGTGTGGGTGTGGGTTTCTCTATTGGACTTGAAAGAGCTATGCTAGAGCATCCGGGTTTGAGCAAGGTTGTTGAGTCCCTGATCAAGCCAAACAATTTTGTTTCATTCTGCGGAGCCCAAGAGCCAGAGCCATATCCCAATGTATGGCATCTTCTCCCTTTAAGGAGTGGTGAAAGCCAAAGGTTCTGTGTGCTTGCACATTATATACAGATGTTGTGTTGGGTACTGAGCATCATGTACGATTTGGCACTTTTGATTTGGGTAAACCAAGGCCAAAAAGAAAAAGTTTTGAGCCACAAAATACTATCTACCAATATGAGATTGTAAACTTGGATATGGAGGATATTGATTTTGCAGTTAAACCTCGCCAAAAGGGAAAAGTTCCTCCTCCGGTTCATCGAAAGCTATATCTCCGATGGGCCACATTTTGTATGATGAAGTCATGAGGTAATTAACTTCTTGGTAAGCTTCTTTCTATTCTTTTAATGAATTTCTATCTTTATTTTACTACTATCCTTATTGGTAAAAATCAAATCTGGGTTTCATTTTTTTTGTAAGGTTATTTATTTTTGATGATTTGTTTACTTTCAAGGTAAAATTTTGAGACCCGAGACCCGTATGACCCGAAACCCGAATAACCCGAGATATTAATCCGAATGACCTGAGAATATTATAAATTAAAATTATATTTTATTCAATAAAATTTATAATTTTACTTATTCTAAATCATCTTTTATTCAATACAATTTATATTATTGTTATAATTTTAGCAATTATTGTTATGATTTTACCTATTATAAATTGGCAAAATAGCCCCTTTGCCCCCTGTCCCTGAACTTTGCAAATTTAAGCCAGAATGTCACTTGAACTTTAAATTGTGCCATTTTGCCTCCTGATTTCGTAAAATCAGGTCAATTTCCCACTTCACTTCACGGATTCCGTTAATTCCCATAAAATTTGCTGACATGGCAAACTTATGCTGATGTGGCACTTCCACGTCAGCACTCATGTGGGCCCCACATGACCCTAAATGCTAGGGTTGGGCACGTATGAGAGCTGATGTGGAAATGCCACATCAACGAATTTTATGGTATTAAATGGAATCCGTTAATCAACTGTCAAATCAGAGGTAAATTGGTTTGATTTTACAAGTTCAGGGGGCAAAGTGGCACAATTTGAAATTCAATGCTGACCCAATTGACCCGAAACCCGAGTGACCCGAAGTCAAAACCCGAACCCACCCAACCCGAGACCCGATGGACCCGAGACCCGAATGACCCGAAACCCGAATGACCCGAGACCCGAATGACCCGAAACCCGAATGACCCGAGACCCGAATGACCCGAAACCCGTATGACCCGAGACCCGAATAACCCAAACCCAGATGACCCGAAAAAACTACATGACCATTTGACCCGGACCCAGATGACCCGAACCCGAAACCCGCCCGTTTGACACCTCTACTTCTACATCCTAAACCCTTAATTACTTTTAAACTCAGTTGCTGCTTCCTTCCAACTCTTTGGTGCTGATTAATCTTCAAGTTTGCCAAAAATCAAACCTTTCCATCACTACCCTATGTTTTCACCTTCATATCTTTTTCCTCTTTCTTCTTCATCTCCATCCGTTCAACATGGACCGCTCAATATTTTTCCCCTTCTGAATTAAAACCACCCTTTTGTTCAATGTGAGTATTATTATCCAATTAACAACATATTTTATTACCTCTTTGCATTTCCTATTACTTACAAAATAAAAACATGCTCTTGACCTTCTTAATTTTGCATGTCTAAAAAGTTAGCTTACAAAGATTTATGCCAGAGACTCACAAAGAAGCTTAAATCGAATGAAAAATGTTTCTTTATCGTTTTTCTTCTGGTTTTCCTATCCCCCTAGGAGTCTCTAGTGGTGGTTATCTCCTGTTCACATACAGGTTTGTTTCCTTCTTTTCCCGTTGGGGATCTTGTAAAGATAAAGTGGGTGTGATCTTTCTGTTGAATCTTCCCTATCGTTATCTACTCCTTGAGTTTCAAATTCAAAATGTTGGAATCAGGTGTTTTATACTGGAGGGGGATATATTTTTTCTCTATTACTTAATTACTTTTTCATATTTCCTTATTTCCAATTCTGTTGCAATTGCTGTTTTATTTGGACATAACGTTATGGCTGGTGAGGCTTTATCCAACTTGTGCTCTCAGCTTTCACTCCAGGAGGGTGATAAACAGAAAGTGGTCATTGATAATAGCTGGGTGGAGGGAGATGGTGAAAATGAGGCTCGCCACTGTTTAATTGGGAAATTAATGTTGAAAAAACCAGCTCATGTGGATGGATTAAGGAACGTGCTACATCAGGCGTGGCGTTTGGAGGGCGACTTGATAGTGCAGGAGGTTGGAGAAAGACTCTTTGTGTTTGAGTTTCAAGATGCTTTGGAGAAGGACCGGGTCCTTGTTTCACAACCCTGGTCTTTCAAGAAAGCATTATTGGTGTTGAAGGACTATGATGGTATCCAGCATCCTGAGAGTATTCAGTTCAACAAATGTCCATTTTGGGTAAGGCTTTTTTATTTACCTTTAAGATTGCAGAATGAAAGGGTGGGGATTGCTGTGGGGGAGGCTATTGGTGAGGTTTTGGACATTGATCCCAACTGGGGAAGGTTCATGAGGCTTAGGGTATTGGTAGATTTGTTGATCCCTTTAAAAGCCGGTACCACAGTTGCCACTGCTTCGGGAGATTTGGAAGTAGAGTTTCGTCATGAAAGAATGGCCGATTTCTGCTATTTTTGTGGCCTGCTAGATCATCAGGAAGGTGAATGCCCAGAAGGTGTTATCCAAAATAAAGAAATTGGATTCTTTATTCGGCGCTACTCAGATAGACTCAAAGCGGAGACACCGGTGATCAGGAATTCAAAGCAATCTCCAGGTGTGGCGAAAGCTAAATCTGTTTTTGCAGGTTTGAATAGGGAAGGAAAGCTTCCTATGATGGCTGCTTCTCTTTCCACTGGTGGTGGTGCTGCTAAACAGAGAACTCTTGGTAGTTCGATGATGGAGTCCGAATGGCGAGGAGGTTTCAAAGATCACGTTGACAGCCTGTTGCTGCGAGGTCGTGCGACGGCGCGTGCGATTGCTAAGGAAGGGAGATCGCGTGAGATGGTTTCGAAAGTTCAAAGTAACGGTGTGGAGAAAATCCCGGGAGATCAGGAGGTCAGTTCGAGCAAGTTTCGTGATTTGAATCGCAAGTTTCTTAGTATTGCCGAAAATAAGGGAGTGGATCGTGGGATAGATATTGCTGAAGGTGTGTATGCTTTACAACAGCAACTACTACCAGGGGGTATGGCTGAGACTCCGAATTTTGTGGGAGACCGAGGCAGTGCATCGAAGGGGAAGGGTTCAGCTACTTATGCTGGGTCAAGAAATGCTCCTGCAATTGGGCCGTGTCATATGGGCCTGGGTGAATCTTCAAGGGCCCCTATTGGTCGGACAAATATGGTAAGCCCAATAAATCTTTTATTTGGCAATGTCGCTAATTTTGAACAACATGCCCAAGACCCTGGTCTACAGCAATTAAAGTAAAAAGCTCGAGCAGTATTAGATCAGGAAGAGCATTCACCTTCAACTTTGCCTATGGAGGTGTGCCAATTACTTTCTGAATTGGCTAGAAATTGTCCTTTTTGTTTTTGGTGTTGCGACTGATTCAACTCCAACTCAACCACGTCGTTGGAAGAAAATAGCTAGAGCCTCGAATAAGTATTCTTTTGAGAATTTAGCGCCATAAACAAATTTTGTTCATGGGAGAAAACGAGGTGCGACTCAAGAAAATATCATGTCTGCTGCTGATGGATCGACAAAGAGATCTCGCGAGAAGGATGAGAGGCAAGATGCTGATGCTTTGGCGCTCGAAGAAAAGCCAGCTGTTGAAGCAGAAACGGGTGATTTTATTCCTTTAGAGTCGGATTATGATCTTCAAGTTTGTTTTTGTTATGAGTTTTGTGGAATGGCGGGAGTGACAAAGGATCATTCCTACCAAGGACCATGAGTATTTTTGTATGGAACTGCCGAGGGCTTGGGGCCTCTCGGTCTGTTCATGTTCTTCGTAGTTTGATTAGTTGTAATAAGCCCCAAATGTTATTTCTTTTTGAAACTAAGAGAAGTAGTAATGAAATGGAATGGCTCCGTTCTTTGTTGGGTATGATTCCTGTTTTTCTGTCAGTAGTGTAGGTAGGGCGGGAGGTTTAGCTTTGTTATGGATGAAACTCCCTTTCGATTAATGTTTTATCTTTTTCTAGTTCTCATATTGATGTTGTTCTTGGTAATAATGTTTCTGAAAAATGGCGATTCACTGGAATTTATGGTCAATTTGAAACGAGTAGAAGACATGAGACTTGGTCACTGTTACGGGAGTTGGCAAGTCGGTCTAGTTTGCCATGGCTTGTTGCCGGTGATTTCAATGAGATATTAACGAATGATGAGAAGGTTGGTGGGGTAGTAAGATCAAATAGGCAAATGGAACAGTTTCGGGAGGCAATAGAAGATTGCTACCTAAAAGAAATGTCGGTTCAAGGACAAAGAATGACTTGGTCTAGGAAGATGGGTGGAGAAGTAATTTTTGAGAAATTGGATTGAGGATTAGCAACAGAGAGTTGGCTTAGTCGATTTCACCACTCTTTTGTGCAGGTCTTAATTCCATCAGCCTCTGATCATTTGCCTTTATTGATTCATTGTCTTGAGAGGCCACTTCCTTTCTTTCATAGTAAGAAGAAATGTTTTAGATTCGAAAGTATGTGGCTGCTTCATGAGGAAATTGCGAATGTGATAGATGAAGGTTGGAATAAAAGTCCAGATTTTGATGTGAAACTATCCATAGCCAATTGTGCGGATTCTTTGCAAATGTGGGATCGGGAAGTGTTTGGTCATGTCCGCCATAAGATAAGAAGAAAGAAGAAGGACCTTGAGAACTTGTATGAGAATGGTCCGATTGATGGTAATGTAGGGGGATTATATGAGTGTATAGATGAGCTAAATGAGTTGTTTCACAGAGAAGAGGTGATTTGGCGACAAAGGGCGAAAGTGACATGGTTAAGAGAGGGAGATCAAAACTCGAAGTTCTTCCATGCATTGGCTTCTAGGCGGAACAAGAGGAACTTTATCTCAACCATACAAGACGATATGGGTATTTGGAAGCATGGTGCAGCTGAAATTGAGCATGCTCTTATGCGGCATTTTAAGGAAATTTTTGAGACATCAAGACCTTCAGATCCGGATATTCAGCAAGTTATTGGCCTAGTAGATCGAAGGGTTACTCGAGCTATGAATGAGGATTTAGACAAGGATTTTACTTGCCAAGAGATTAAGGATGCAGCATTTCAGATGAGCTTAGATAATCTCCGGGCCGGATGGCATGACTCTCTTTTTTTCCAAAAATTTTGGAATATTGTGGGAGATCGTGTTTGTTGAATGGCTTTGAATTTCCTTAATTATGATGTGGAATTACCAGATTTTAATGATACATATATTGTGTTGATTCCTAAAGTGGAGAATCCGGTCTCTGCTAAAGACTACAGACCGATTAGTTTATGCAACGTTATTTTTAAGATTATTTCTAAAGCATTGGCTAATCGGTTGACGAGGGACTTACCAGATGTCATAGGACCAAATCAGAGTGCTTTTGTACCAGGACGTATGATCTATGATAGTTCTATGGTGGCGTTTGAAACTGTACAGTATCTAAAGAATAAGAGGAATGGTGGGAAGAAGTATATGGCTTTGAAGCTTGATCTCAGTAAAACTTATGATAGGGTAGAATGGGTCTTCTTGGAAGGAATGATGCGGCATTTGGGTTTCTCTATTAAGTGGATATCTCGGATTATGACGTGTGTTCGTACGGTCTCTTATTCGGTGTTAGTAAATGGGGTACCTACAGAGAGGTTTATCCCATCTCGAGGTATTCGTCAAGGGGATCCTTTATCTCCGTATCTATTTCTTTTCTGTATGGAGGGCCTATCTTGCCTCCTACAACATGCTGAGCGAACTGGGGCTTTGCAAGGAGTGTCCATTGCTCGTTATGCTCCGAGAGTTTCTCATCTCTTTTTTGCAGATAATAGTTTATTATTTTTGCGTGCAAAGGAAGAAGAGTGTGATGCTATATTGACCGTGTTAAAGATGTTTGAGCAGGCTTCAGGGCAGCAGATTAACATCGATAAATCAGCTATACTTTTTAGTAAAAATACTCCTGACTGCATACGATACTCTATTATGTCAAAGTTGGGTGTCAATCGGGTATTGGATAGAGACAAATATCTTGGTTTGTCGATTATGATAGGAAAATCGAAACGAGCAAAGATTCAGATGATAAAGGATAGTCTTTGGAAGAGAGTGCAGCAGTGGCGTGGTAAACTACTCTCGGGAGCTGGGAAAGCGATAATGATTCAAGCAGTGGCCCAGGCAATTCCAACCTACTTAATGAGTTGCTTCCGCTTCCCAAAAAGTTTTTTACACGATTTAAATATGATAATTGCAAAATTTTGGTGGGGTAGCTCGGATCAGAAGAGACGTATACACTGGAAATCTTGGGAATCTATGTGTGTATCGAAGCTAGATGGAGGTATGGGTTTTCGAGACTTTGAGGCTTTTAATCTGTCTTTACTTGCAAAACAAGGTTGGCGGTTGTTACACAATGACCACTCTTTATGCTATCGTATTCTAAAGGCCAAATATTTTTGGAATTGTTCCTTTATGGAAGCTAAAGTAGGACATAATCCATCTTTCGTTTGGAGGAGTTTGCTAGCTGGGAGAGAAGTGTTACGACAAGGTTGTCGATGGAGAGTCGGAGATGGTTCTAAAATTGATATTTGGCGGGATAAATGGATTAATAATCCTCCGAATAATCAACCAGTCGCTAATCCGGGTGTTATTTGTAATCCTACTCCAGTTCAGGCACTTTTTGACAGCAATGGGTACTGGGATTATGATTTGTTACGAGAGCTCTTTGTAGAGGATGATGTTAATAGAATTATGAGCATCCCCATCGATTTAGTATTAGGACAAGATAAACTTATTTGGTCAAGAACGTTGGATGGGTGCTATTCGGTGCGAAGTGGTTATTATGTGGCGAGGCATATTTTGGGTAAAGAGGAGCCGAATCCGAGTTTAAGATCACCAGTTTGGAGGATGATTTGGGGTGCTCTGGTTTTCCCAAAAGTTCGGTTATTTCTTTGGAGGCTGGTTTCGAATATCTTACCTCTAAAATCTTTGTTACAAATTAGAGGTGTAAATGTTAATACTACCTGTGATGTTTGTGGAGGCATGAGACATTGTTGCACATTTTCTTTTTGTGTCCTTTTGCAAAGTCTGTTTGGAGTCTGGCTTGTCCATGGTTATCGAGTTACTTAGATAGCTGGATATCGTCGGATGATTTTTGGTTCCTTTTATTTACCAAAGCCAGTGAGTTAGGATCCATGGATTTGGTTGGTTCTTGCTTTGGCTAATTTGGTCTAATAGGAACAAGGCTTTTCATGATCAGGTATGTAGAAAGCCTGAGGTTGTATGTACTGATGCTGCTCGTTTTGTGGGTGAAATGGAGTCAGCTTGGGCTAGAACAAGGGGAAGGGATTTTGGTCGAAATCAACCACAACTATGGAGACCACCAGTAGTTGGAATTGTGAAGGTGAATGTTGATGCGGCTTTTGATGCGAGTAAGAATGAAGCTGGTTTAGGAGCTGTATTTCGGGACAACAATGGCAAGGTTCTGCTTTGTGCTACATCAAGGATTCCATTTGTTCCGAACTCGTTTTACGCTGAAATATATGCAATTCGTTTTGCTGTCTTGATAGCTAACTTCTATGGATATTTATATTGTTGTGTTGAGAGTGATTGTTTGCTTGCTGTTAAGGAATTGCATAAGTCTACTCCTTGTTGTTGGGAGGGGGGGAATTCTTGTAAATCAGATTAGGAACTTGTTGTCTCTTTTTCATGTTATTTCTTTTCATCATGTTAGTAGGAATTGTAATAAGTTTGCTCATAATTTAGCCCATTTACTTTGTGAAGTTGGGGCGAATTATGTTTGGTGTGGAACTCCTCCACACGTGTGTAATCCGGATGAGTTTTAATCAATATATTTCTTGATCAGTTGCTCAAAAAAAAAAAGATTTATGCCAGAGACATAATTAAAACTAATCCATTTAAATTGCATTTTTACTGCAACCTTATATAATTCAATCAATTAATCAATCAAGCACCACTCTAGAACAAAAAATGTTCTTGGCCCTTGTATAATTGATTATATTAATATCCTTATTTAATCAGTTACTCAAACACCACTCTAAAATAAAGAACGCCCGTAGCGCCAGCGCGAGCTAATATAACTTGTTAAAAATTAATTTAGGAAATGAAATTAATTAGAAATTTTATATACGTAATTTTATATAAGTAATTTTATATAAGTAATTTAATCAAAATATATACTCAATTAGAAATTAGTTTCAACATAAAATAGCTCTTCAAAAAATACTTCTTAGTATGGCAAATTTAATCTCAAAATTACTTATATATATTTAATTTCACTTATTAAGTAATTACAATTTATTAGGTTTCCTTGTATTGTTTATGAAATCGCCTTTTGCTTCATTCCAACCCATGTGTGTACTACAACA
Source organism: Corchorus capsularis (assembly GCA_001974805.1). NCBI lineage: Eukaryota > Viridiplantae > Streptophyta > Magnoliopsida > Malvales > Malvaceae > Corchorus > Corchorus capsularis. Next base: position 17,243 of record AWWV01013450.1, on the reverse strand, counting down.
GTTCAATTTCCTTGGCTTTTGGCGATGCTTGGCTTTGGCGGCTCCACCTTGTCATGATTTCTTTTGCACAATTTGTTCAATTTATAGCTCTTTTCCTTCACAAATTATTTATTCAAATCTGAAGATAAAAACAAAATAATCCAAGAATTAATTCAATAAAATAAGTAATAAAAATATCAATCCATTAATCATAAGGAAAGGAAAATAAAAGCCAAGCATCCCATAACAAACTTTGTTAGAAATAGTATTCAATTGTTGGAAAAAAGAAAGTTTAAAAGATATTACTAATCATATATTAAAAATTATGCTACAAAACAAAAGAAACCTATTTATATTTAATATATACTCTAGTAATGGAGGGGAGAACTGAAAATTAAAAGAAAAGAAAAGAGATTAATTATAGAATTGAGAATTATATTATATAATAGAGATAATTGGATTGACATAAAAATGAAGTTTTGACAACATATATTATTTTTTGTTAATAACAATAAAAAAATGCACCTCTAATGCAAAAAGCGAAGCATAAGAAAAATAGATATAAAATAATGAAAACAATAAAGAATCTTATATAAGAAAATAATAATAGATCTCAAAAAAATAATAATAAAACTTTAAATACACGAAAGAGACTTGAATATAAAAAAACTTACAACGATGGAGTGAGGCAAAATAAGATGTAGTAGAGAAATGTGAAATGAAAATATAACGGTTAGATAGTGTTAATAGGACCCTTTATATATAGAGAAAAAATCCATAGTAATTTATTAGGGGCCATAGTTTAGGAGTTAATTTTGGATCTAAACTGAAATTTGCGTTTAAGTATAGCGATGTAATTAGGAGAAAATTTTGGGTCTAAAATATTGAAATTAAAGATTACATTACATAAATCAATCAATCAATTGATATGGTTAATTAATGCTAATTTTTTTTATAACTAATTAATGCTAATTGATTTTAAATAAATCAATCAATCTAATATATTTGATTAGACACATGGCATTCAGGGATACATGTCACTTGTCAGCAGGAGGAGGACTCAATAATTAATAACATTCTTTTTCTCAACGTTTACAGTTTTAATATATATATATATATATGATGAGATTATCTTGGGAATCTTTAGTACCAATTTAATTATCTTTGATATAAAGTGAGAATAGATGAATCTTTAGTAATATATTTCTTTGGCAAAGGTCTATCTTGATTGATTGATGTTTTGATCCATGATCCATAGTCTTATTAATTATTCTATACTTAAGTGGGGAAGTATTGCTTTTAATTATTGTTTTTCTTATTAATTGATACTGTGACAATTCAATTGCTTTCTTAAGAACTGTGCTACCGATCCGTTTGTTTTTCTTAGTTGTTTTGAATTAGTTGATAAAGACTCGTTTCTTCCTCGTGGGATCGACTTTGACTTGAACTATCTACCAATTAGAGAGAGTTTGTTAGGTTTTTGTTTTGTGACTCGCTGATGGCACGATCACAAAACCAAACCTAACCTAAATCTTCTTCTTGAAATCAATATGTAGCCTCCTCAACCCATTAGAGTTTCGTCAAAGTCAAAGTTGTAGGCTGTTCAAGAGGAACAAGAACAGCAGCTGTCGAGAGCTGCTGCCACAATTAGGACATGTAAGAAGTTCAGTTCCAAGCTAAAAAAGCCTCAACAAAAGCAAGAAGAACCTTTTGTTCGACCTTCGACAGCCAACAAAATTAAAATTCCCGACAAGAAATGCAGGAAAATCCCATTGTACAACAATCTCGTCAACAATACCCTTCTTCCTGTCAATAAAGGTGGTGGTTGGGTTTTGAAGCAAGAACATTCATAATGTTCTTTCCTAGTTCATGAAAAAAAAAAGTGTGTTTGATCTTTTATTGAGAAGATAAAAATGTATTTGGTGTTTATGAAGAAAAAAGTTCATATTTATTTCTTTTATATTTTAAAAATAAAAATTTCTAAAATTAATTTGAATTTATAATTAATTTTAATTATTTATATAAATTAAAAATTAAATAATATATTTAATTCTGGAATCGGGCTGCCACGTCATCATGCATAATGGTTCTGTCACGGGAAAATTCTTTTTTACCCTCCAATTTGACCCTCTAACTTGACCCTTCTAATAATTAAGGTAACAAATTAAATCAAGGTTTTAGCCCCTAGTTATAAATATGGAGAGTTTGCAGGGTAAATCCCTTGATTTTAGGCTATTATTGAATAGTGTTGTAGAAATTATAATAAATTTTCTAATGACACGTCAGGAGGGTCAACTAGAGGGTGAAATTGGAGGGTTAAGTAGCAAAAGTCTCTGTCACGGCTCGCGAACGTCAGGGACCGCGGGGGATCGGTTTTGATAGTAGAGAGACTAGTTTGCACAAGAAAATAATGAAGGGACCAAATCGTATAGTACAGGGACCTCCTGTGTATTTTACCTTGAATACTCAAACGATTCTTCTTTTTTGTTTTGAAGTAATCAATTTTTCATCTTTGGTGATTTGAATTTAATTAATTTATTTAATCACTTGTTTAAGACGGGATAAATACAAAAACCTAGTATAAGTTTTAAGTTTCAATTCTTATGATTAATGGAAGATAAATTTAATTGTCTAAGAGAGAAAAAACCCAGACTCTAAAGAATCGTAAGAAGGGATTTAGGTACTAGAGTATAATCTATCTATACTATATATAAAAGTACGAGTTTTGAGAAACTTTTGAATTGTCTATTGTACCCTTAATTAACTTTTAATATTCCTATTGTACCCTTAATTAACTTTTAATATTTCTATTATATCCTTATTTGTTTAATATATTTCTAAAAATTACCATTATACAATTAATTTTTAATTTTGTTAATTTAAATTTAATTATATTTACAAAATATATAATTTTTCATTAAACAAATTACTTTACGTGGTCCCTTTTGACTCTTCGACTTGAATATCTTACGGTTCTTCCGAAATAATTGACCGGTCCTCTCCGGGAAATGCCTAAGGAATAGAACTTGCATTTTTTATTAACAGAATTCTTCTCATGCTAATGTTACATTTTTCGTTGTTGATGCACATGTGTGGAGTTAAAGTAATTTTAATTTTTATTGTGGTTGTGTTTCTCACACACCTTTTCTTTTTGATGATTTGTGCTCAGGGACATCCAAATCCACTGGAAGGCATTCCACCAGCTGTCAAAGCTGCTCTTACAAAAGCATACAAAGAAGGCAATGCTAGAACCAAACCATCAGATGATGTATTCGGGGAGGAGATTGATCACTGAAATTTTATAATTGTTAGACTTCTATTATAATATCATAACAATTTTTTAAAAAAATTTTATCTAAATAAACAGTTTATTATAGATTAATTATGTTTATCTAAATAAACGGTTAATTATGTTAATTTGTTAATATATATATATATATATATATAATTGAAGTATTTGTGTTCAACTATAATAAGAATTGTGATAATACATAATCTCAAACTCTTCCCCCTATATATGCACTAATCCAAATAAGCAGTCCATCAATTCAGCACGCTAAATAGATAAATTTGCTTGCTTTTAGTTAAGATGGCTGGTGCTATTGAAAAGATGGATGGTGCTTTTGATATGACAGAAGACAAGGTAATATAATTATTAAATATATTTGCCGCATAATGTTTTCTCTTATGGACAATTATATGTGGCGTTATCTCGGGGAATTTCAATGTCTACAACAAAAGTTTTGGTCAAATCAGAAAATACGAAGAAGCAAAAAGGAAACATATACAAAAAAATGTTATATACAAAGAAGTTCTGCTTTCGTGAAGGTAATTTTTTACTTTAAAAAAACACAATTTCATTATATTAAATTAAATAAATAATATTAAAAGACCACAAATTATTAACACTTGATTTTTAATGTCATATGCAGGTCGTACGTCAGCGTGAGGACGGTCAAATATTTACGGAGACGAAGACAATTTGTTTCAGTGTGTACTTTGATAATATATTAAGCTCTCACTTTTGATTTAATTGAATATTTGTCATCTCTTATTATTTTAAAATATTTACACATTTATTTTGTTCACACGAGTCCTGCAATTAATTGAATATATATTTTTCACCTCTTATTATATTCAAGGAATTTAGAAAAGATAGTTAAATTTGCACGCGTTGTGCCACGCGCAACGCGCGTGAAGGCAAAAATTAGTAATAATAATAACGGCTTCTTCGGTTTTTTTTCATGATTAAAACTCATTCTTTTTTTTATTAGTCTTCGCTTCCACGTGCGTTGCACGTGATACTTTAAATTATATGAAGATTAAAATCTTAAGCATACTACTAATTTTGTCCTAAAAAATTATATTATTAGAGATGACAAAATTTCATCCGAGTGTGGGTATTCGACTCGACTGCCTAAAACCGAACCAGATCCAACTCGATTCGACCAAAAAATCCGCTCAATTCAAAACCGAAATTATTTGACCCCAAATCATTAATGACCCGAACTCGATCAACCCGAAATTACCTAAATCGAGATTAATTATATTTAAATGACCAGAATCCGAAAAGACCTAAACCTGAAAATTAGAGGCTAAACCAGAGACTCAAACCCAAAATTATTGGAACCATATGACCCAAAACCGAAAAACACCCAAACCAAAAATGACCTAAATCCAAATGACCCGACATTTGAGCGATCCAAACTCAACCCAACCTAAAACCAAAAATTAACCGAACCCGTATAACCCAAAATTTCCTTAACCCGAAACTGAACCCAAATCCAACCCGACCAGCCCATTTATATATACATTGGGTTTTACCATCAAAGTACAAAAGAATTATTCCACACAAATAAAAATATTAACAATGTATAAAACAACAAATTTAAACCCACAACAAAGTTGTATTTATCAAGAAAAAAATAATTATAAGTCAAATAAAATAATTACACGTTAGGAAAATAACAAATTTTAATCATAATACATTGAGCTATCAGATAGAAAATGTCAATCATAATTACTTTTTAAATTAAAATGGTAAAATAAAAAAAATTATATAAAATATTGAATTTAATTAAATGAAAATAGAGTTTTTAGTAGAATAAAATTGTATATTAGAAAAAATTTTAATATATCCAAATTTTTGGTAAAAATAAAGTAATTATAAAGATATTAGATTTAATTAAATGAAAATAGAGTTTTTAGTAGAATAAAATTGTATATTAGAAAAAATTTTAGTATATCCAAATTGACTGGACATCTGCCACCGTTGTGGGATAGCAACCACAATCGCAATAGTGAAAGCATCTGCCACCGTTGTGGGATGACTGGACACTTGTCCCGTACCTGTCGTACGACAAAGCATTTGGTTGATTTATATCAGGCATCTAAAAAGGAAAAAAGGCAAACACGCTGAAACCCATGCCATTGTGAATGACCAAACTTTGACCGATATTGAAGTCAATACTGTTTTGACCAGTGAAAAATCTGTTGATGCCATCATAGCAAAAAGTCTTGAAGTTTCTGACTTCATTACTGATAATGACAAGTCACCAGAATGGTGGAAAACAACCCATATATAGATCTCCAAGAAATTTTATATTTCCTTATGCTTTATGTATATCCACCCTTAGATGGTTATGCCCTCAAAGGAAGTTGTGGATGTAATTATCTATGATCATCAATAAAGTTTGAATTTCACTTACTGAATGAATTTTAATCATATTACTGATTTTTCTTATTTAGCACCTCAAGTTGTAAACATAAGTGCAAATGGGAAATATTGAGAAAAAGGAAGATGTATGCTTACTTGATAGTGCTACGACTCATACAATTTTATGTAGCAAAGATTTTTTCTCAAGTATGACATTGTGCAAGGAAAATGTCAATACCATTTCTGGTCATGCTAACATTATAGATGGCTATGGAAATGCCACAATTATTTTGCCAAACGGCACTGTTTTGCATCTTGAAGATGCATTGTTAAGTAGTAGATCAAAAAGAAATCTGCTTAGCTATAAGGATGTACGCTATAATGGGTACCATCTTGAAACAGCTGCTGAACTGAATAAAGATTATCTCAGCATTACATCTAATAAGATGGGCCAGAAGACCATCCATGAAAAGCTGGAAGCTTCTAATACGGGATTGTACTTATTCACTGTACGTGTTATTGAATCATACGCAACAATACCCTGGAAATTAGTGAACCCTGATGTTTTCGGACTTTGGCATGATCGCCTTGGTCATCCAGGTGCTACGATGATGCGTAGGATTATCAAGAATACTAGAGGACATCCTTTAAAAGACTCAAAAGTCTTGTTGTCCAAGGATTAAATTTGTGAATCTTGTTCACAAGGAAAGCTCATCATTCAACCTTCTATTACAAAGGTTGATTATGAATCCCCATCATTCTTGCAGAGAATTCAAGGAGATATATGCGGGCCAATACATCCTGCAACTGGACCATTTCGATATTTTATGGTATTGGTGGACGCATCCTGTAGATGGTCCCATGTTTGTCTGTTGTCTACACACAACGTCGCATTTGCATGATTGCTCGCACAGATTATTAAGCTTCGGGCACATTTCCCTAATTATCAAATCAAGAGCATAAGAATGGACAATGCGGGTGAATTCACATAAAAAAGCTTCGATGAATATTGTGCTTCACTTGGAATCGAAGTTGAACACCCTGTCCCTCACGTTCATACACAAAATGGATTGGCGGAATCCTTAATAAAACGCATCCAAATAATTGCCAGGACTTTGTTGATGAGAACAAAGCTCCCTTCCTTGGCATGGGGCCATGCTGTTTTGCGTGCTGTGGCATTAATAAGATTGCGCCCCACTACTTCTCATCAATATTCCCCCCTTCAATTAGTCTTGGGCCATGAGCCAGATATTTCACATCTTCGCACCTTTGGTTGTGCAGTGCAGGTGCCTGTAGCACCACCACAAAGGACTAAAATGGGTCCCGAACGCCGGTTAGTCCTTTATGTTGGGTTTGATTCACCGTCCATTATTAGGTTCCTTGAACCATTGACGGGTGAAGTCTTTACCGCTAGATTCACGGATTGTCACTTTGATGAGATTGTATTCCCATCACTTGGAACACCAAAATCTTCCACAGATGATAAGCGTAAAAAGGCTGATATTTTCTCATGGAATGAGAAAAGTTTGTCTCATTTAGACCCACGAACACTTGAATGTGAAAATGAAGTGCGACACTTGATCCATCTACAAGCTATTGCAAATAGAATGCCTGATGCATTTAATGAGACTACTAGGGTCACAAAGTCTCATACCCCAGCTGTGAATGTTCCAGTGAAGATAGATGTTCCCGTTAAACCAACTGAAATGGATCAAAATGGCCCACGCCTGAAGCGTGGTAGACCGATGGGATCAAAAGATACAGTTCCTCAAAAAAGAAGGGGTAGGAATCCAGAATCTACTCCAGATGAGCCTATTGATCTTTCTCGAGGAAAAGAAATTGCTCATGAAGTAGCACAAAATCTTATTCAAAGAGAGCATATTGCCCTTGAAGTGGCACAAACCCCTGAAAAGATCACCAATCCCGAGAATACTGAAATTTTCATGAACTATTGTAATGAAATATAGGATCGGAATGAGATAATCATCGATGGTACATTTGCTCTCTCAGTTGCTCATGAAATTATAAATGATGATTATGAACCTCGGTCTATAACCGAATGCCGTCATAGGCAAGATTGGCCCAAATGGGAGGAAGCAATCCAGGCTGAATTGACTTCCCTTTCCAAACGTAAAGTTTTTGGACCCATTACTAAAATCCCTGACAATATGAAGCCTGTTGGATTCAAATGGGTCTTTTTCCGGAAACGAAATGAGAAGAACGAGATCGTGAGGTATAAAGCCCGACTCGTGGCCCAAGGATTCTCTCGGAGACCTAGGATAGATTATGGTGAAACGTATTCACCAGTGATGGATACAATTACTTATCGTTTCCTTATAAGTTGGGTAGTTCAAGAAAATTTAGAAATGTTCTTATGGACGTTGTGACGGCATACTTGTATGGTTCATTAGATTCTGAAATCTATATGAAAATTCCCGAGGGATTCAAAATGCCTGAAGCATACACTCCCCGCAACTTATTCTCAATAAAGTTGCAAAGATCTTTATACGGGTTAAAGCAATATGGCCGCATGTGGTATCGACGCTTAAACGATTACCTAATTAAGGAAGGGTACATGAATGATCTCATATGCCCATGCGTGTTTATTAAGAAATCTGAAACCGGATTCGCTATAATAGCAGTTTATGTCGGCGATATGAACATAATTGGAACTCCTGAAGAGTTATCGAAAGCTGCTGAATATTTGAAAAAGGAGTTTGAGGTTAAGGATTTGGGACAAACCAAATTATGCCTTGGTCTAGAGCTTGAACATAAAGCAAATGGAATACTTGTCCATCAGTCAGGTTATACTGAAAAACTGCTTAAACGTTTTAACATGGACAAGGCTCACCCATTAAGCACACCCATGGTTGTAAGGTCTATTGATCCCCAAAAGGACATGTTTCATCCTAAAGAGCCCGATGAGGAAATACTTGGTGCTGAAGCACCATACCTCAATGCTATCGGGGGACTTATGTATTTGGCGCAATGTACGAGACCTGATATCGCTTTTGCGGTAAACTTATTGGCACGTTTTAGTTCTGAGCCAACACGGAGACATTGGAATGGAATTAAACATATCTTCAAATATCTCCGAGGAACCACTGATTTGGGGTTATTCTACTCTAAGAAAACTACTAATTCTGGTTTAGTAGGATATGCTGATGTTGGATATCAATCTGACCCACACAAAGCTCGTTCTCAAACTGGTTATTTGTTCTGCTATAATGACACAGCCATTTCTTGGCGTTCTACTAAGCAAACGCTTGTAGCTACATCTTCCAACCACTCTGAGATTATCTCCCTCTATGAGGCCGAAAGAGAATGTGTTTGGTTAAGATCTGTTATAGCACATATCCAAAAGACTTGTGGATTGGATTGAAACCGGTTATAGATTCTCCCACTATAATTTTTGAGGACAATGCTGCTTGTGTTGCACAAGTCAGGGGAGGTTATATTAAAGGTGATCGGACCAAGCATATCTCGCCGAAATTTTTCTATACTCATGAACTCCAAGAAAGTCGACAAATTGATATTAAGCAGATTCGCTCCACCAACAATCTTGTCGATTTATTTACCAAGTCTTTGCCAACATCAACATTTGAGAAATTAGTTTATAATATTGGCATGGGGCGAGCCAATAAGATGCAAAATTGAATCCCCTAGAAGTGGAAATATCTAAATACCCCAGAAGTGACGATTTGTTCTATTTCAGGGGAGCGATTGTGGACAAAATGCACTGTACTCTTTTTCCCTTATTCTCGGTTTTTGTCCCACTGAGTTTTTCCGACGTAAGGTTTTTAACGAGGCAGTTGTCACGGTCCAAAAAGGCTACCAAAGTCTACATTGTCCTGAAGACAAATTAAATGGACATAATTGTGTTGTACTCTTTTTTCCTTCTGTCTGGTTTTTGTCCCACTGGGTTTTTCCGACTTAAGGTTTTTAACGAGACAATAATAATTTGTCCAACTTTGGCCATCAAGTGGTATTTCATCCAAGGGGGAGTGTTATGAAAATGGATGAAATAAACACAAAGTGTATTTAACGTAACTTGATGTTTTATCTCAATTAATAACTTTAATTGATAGTATTAATTATGCCTTGAGTCTTGTTAAATCTAAAGCTATATAAAGACTTGAAAACGATGGAAAGATATGATCAGATTGTGAAATACAATATATATTACCCATTCTCTCAATTCTCTGTCTCGTACAATATTTCTCCTTTTTCTTTGCTTCTATTATTACCACTTCCACAACATATAATATTATTTTTAACTACCATTATTTTTAACTATCATGGAAATTACTAAAAGGTCAAATTGAGGATTAATGTGGTGCCACCTTTTGGCTATTTTTGGTCTTTTCACACTTTTCGGATGACTAAAAAGCCCTTCTATGAGTTTCCCCCATTCCTTTTCCTTCTACCATTTTTTGTAATTGCACATTTTCCTTAATTGTTTTTAATTAATGTTTAAGGCTTTTAATTATTTGCTTATAATCCTTAAACCCTTAATTACTTTTAATTAATGTTTCTCTCGTTGTTTTCGTTTTTCCTCTCACCAACTCAGTTGCTGCTTCCTTTCAACTCCTCTGTGCTGATTAATCTTCAGATTTGCCAAAAATCAAACCTTTCCATCACTCCCCTCTATTTTCACCTTCATATCCCGTTCAATATTTTTCCCCTTCTGAATTAAAACCACCCTTTGTTCAATGTGAGTATTATTATCCAATTAATTAACAACATATTTTATTACCTCTTTGCACTTCCTATTACTTACAAATAAAAACATGTTATTGACCTTCTTAATTTTACATGTCTAAAAAGTTAGCTTACAAAGATTTAAGCCAGAGACATAATTAAAACTGATTCATTTAAATTGCATTTTTACTGCAACCTTATATAATTCAATCAATCAATCAATCAAACACCACTCTAAAACAAAAAATGTTCTTGGCCCTTATATAACTGATTATATTAATATTCTCATTCAATCAGCTAATCAAGCATCACTCTAAAATAAAATCGCACGTAGCGTCAGCGTGGACTAATATAACTTGTATATGTTAAAACTATTGCATGCTAACAGAGGAATTTCCATCTCCAAGTGCAATTAGATTAAACTAAATTGAGTACCACACTGCACAAATCAAAAACTTGTTGGTAACATTCAACAATTAAACAGGGATTCAACTGGACAAGAATTGCATCGGGTCATAGTATCGGATCCGGGTCGGGTACTTATCAGAACGGCGCCGGTTTACTCAAAAAAAAAAATTTCCTCACTACAGAACCCTAATTATTTATTTCTCTTCTTCTCCTTTTCTCAAAGCCCTAATTTCTAATTCCCAAACCAGCGCCGCAGAGGGAACTTGGCGATGGAACACAATTCGGAAGAACGAAATTGGGCAGATCTGCCTGAGCTCGCTCTGGAACTAATTCGTCAGAAATTGAAACCTCTCAGGGACTTGTTTCGTTTCGGTGCGGTGTGTAAGCGATGGAATTCGATTCTCTCCGTGAATGGAAAGAAGCTATGCCGTCTCGACGAATGTAGCCGTCAACCTCCCTTCCTTCTCATTCCTCGGGACGACTTGGGAAGAAGCTTCAGTTTATATAGCGTTACTGAGAGAAGAATCCTTCTGGCACAAATTCGATCTCTTCACCCATCTTCTTCTAGGTTAATCGGTTCCTCACATGGCTGGTTAATCTTTGCCACTAAAACCTCTGCAATTTCTCTGCTCCACCCTTTCTCTTCCAAGATGGAAATTCATCTTCCTGCCATACCACATCTGATCCCGATCCCGGGCGATCTCACTCACCGTCAACTCAAGAGCGAGCTTTAAGAAGGCGATATTGTCGTCAGATCCTGCTTTGCATCCTCATGATTTTGAGGTTATAGTCATATATGAGGGAGGAATTCGGGGAATTCGGGGAATTCGGGGATTAGGAACTCGGTTGGGAATCTATAGATCAAGTGAGAAGGTTTGGAAGACTTCCGACCTAATGCATATTCAAGGAATGCAACCACCTTTTATTCATGATATAATTTATCATAAAGGCAGAATCCATGCTGCACAGGAGTCCAGAATTACAGAAGTATTAGTTGAGGGTTCAGAGCTTAATGCAGTCACTGTAATTGATTTGCCTCCACCTCCACCTTCTGTTAAACGCTACATGTACTTGGTGGAAGATCAACATGGTGTGGAAGATCAACATGGTGATTTGCTTTTGATTGAAAAATACATTCCGATTTTCGGGAATCCTACATTGACTGATACATTTAAAGTCAAGAAACTCAAGAAATCTGATCGGATGTCTCCGGAGTTGGTTGATATGGATGTTATAGGCAACGATGCGGTGGTGTTTGTAGGTGGTCATGAATCCATCGTGATTAAAACTGATGGCTTCCCAGGATTGCAACCGAATTCCATATATTATTCGGTTGAAGAGGTTGAAGAATCCGATGAAGAATCGGGTGAAGAATCAGTTGAAGTAGGGGGAATCTTCCATCTAGATGATGGAAGCATCAAGCGATATGATAATGAAACTCTCACTATCCCGCTTTATGATGCCGTTGGTTGGATTATACCAACTTTCATTTGTAGTGCACATGCTGATGATGCTGTTGGTACTGGTGCTGTCATTCGAAGTGATGCTGGTGTGTAGCTGGTGTGGAGCTGATGGTGCTATGCTGTCATTGGTGCTGCTGGTGGTGCTGATGGTGCTATGCTGTCATTGGTGGTGTAGGATGAACTTTGTTCTTTGTGTTGTCATTGGAACTGCTAGGATGAACTTTGTTCTTTGTTTTTTTAGCTTTGTTAACTATAACTATTTTAACTTTGAGTTTATCTTATTTTAATTAACTTTGTTATCACAACTTTGTTGTCTTTATTATCCTCCAAAATTATTCTCTAAATATGTGGCTTAGAACTATGTTATCCAATGAATTATGTTATGTTTATTTTTGTCTTTATCCTCTAAATGTTTCTAGATATTTGGTTGATTCTTGAATCATTCCTATCTCTATTTCCCCATTACCATTTAGATTTAGACTTGATTGGTTGTGGGGCAATTGAGCATTTTGATCAACCGAGAAGACACATGCTTCTTTTGAAAAAAGAAAAGAAACGTTGAGGCCATTGGCATACAGTCTCCTAGCAGAGGCAGAGATTGTTTCTGATGTCAGGGCAGACCTTTCCTTGTCGCAGGTGTGGTTCTCAGATCAGTTTATCTGACTTCCTTTTCCTCTTCTTTATGGATATAAAGATTGGGATGGGTTGAGTGGGCTTTTAGTTCTGATGCTGATTAGTTTCACTTTCTTGGTGCAGTTGTCACGAATTATTTACTTGTAGTTGCAGCAGGGGATGTCTCTCACTCATTTACATCTCTGCTAATGGCTGAAACTTCTGTATTAATGCAAGAAAAGTATGAAGAGACCATTGCTTCAATTGCTGAAATGGAGAAAAGAGTGGTAATGACACTTCTTGAATCTGCAATATGCTTGGTAAAATTAGATTTTCATATTGCCATCGATATTTTCAGAGATTAATGTTTCTGGATGCAGTAGATTTTGATTTTGCTAATCTGGCTTATGATTCTTATATAGTATTTACTTATGTAAGTTCTCGATCTAACCTAATGTCATGTTTGGTCTGTTTATGTCTTTATGCCACGTCAGACCAACCCGAACCATGTGGCATCGCCACGTCGGACAAAACCACTGATGTGGCAATGCCACGTGGTATTTTTATGCCACTTGGCATTGCCATGTCAGCTGCTTGACAGTGCCGTTAGGTTGAGGGGGCAAAATGTCCAAACGCTACAAGTTCAGGGGGGAAATTGTACTTTTTCCTTATATTTGCTTGATTGACTGTTTTGGCGCAGCTTGGGATATACCAGAGAAATGTGACAAACAGATAGTCCAAGTAGCAAATTAGCTCTTTGCTCTCCAGCATGAATTACTTGATACTATAAATTTGCTGCATACACAGTAAAACTAGGTTGATGATTGAACAACCTTCACTTCAGAATGAAGAACATTTTATAATGCAAAATCTTAGGCTTTTAGGAAAGAATTAATCTCAGTTATCAAATGAGTCAACTTTGAGATGCATGCAACTTTATGCTTTATCATTACTGCCTCTTTCTACTTTTGTTATGAATCTTAGTCTCTTATAAAGATTAATCCAATCTTATCTATGATTTATATATGTTACTTTAATTACATATATCTTTGAGATATTGATGATATGTATTTTAAATTGCAGGTCACTTGCTTCAGACTTTTAGGGATAACCTACATTCAAATTGTAATGCTTTTGTTGAATTTGCCATGCAAGTTGATTTCAACTTAGCCTTCTATGGTTCTGGTATTTTGTCTTCCTTTTGATATTCTTTTTCTTAAATTATCCAAGAGATAGATATGCCTCATCTTTTTATACTATACAAGTGTGTTTAATTGAGAAAATGGTTATGCTAGTTACTTCACTTGGTATTTAGATCATTGACTTCTGTTTTTCTGGTCGGAAAATAAATGAAAAACTGATTACTCTGTAGAATTGGAAGATGAAAAGGGAAATTCAAGGGCTTTGTTGAAATGAGTTTACTTTGGTTGAGTGTTCTTGTATGATTTCATAAATTGATTACAGTAGAATAAATATGGAACAGGGTTTATAAGGAACACGGTAATGCATTTAAATGGGCACTTAATCGAATCAATTTTATCAATTTAGTTTTTTTTGGATCAGACATTGGTCCTTATTTATTTTGCATTGGAAATTGATTTAATTTCTCATCTTCTTTTCAATTTTCATTGTTGATGATTATTAATTAAACCATAGGCTTACAAAGAAATTACATGGTCTATGTATATTTATGGATCATAATAATGATTTGTTTCTCTATTTTCTTTCTACTTTTCTTTTTTCCTTTTAACTGGTGTGAGAAGGGAACCAAGTACATGATTTTCACATATTTTATAATTTTTAATTGACTATCAACTTGAATTTCAGTAAAGAGTATCAAACTGCTATATATAGTCTTATGTAATCTTTTTTGGTTCAAATGCTATTATCAATATGAGTTGATATACCTAGCTATGGTACTTTTGAATTTGAAGTAATATTTCCTTTTTTATTTATTCTTCAAAGATGATATGTTTTAACTCACTTTCGCAGTAATGCTTTCAGTCCACTTTCATTTTGATAGTGTGGTTTTTTGTTTTCTGCAGAACTTCAATATTGTTTGCAAAGAATTGTTTCCAGATTTGTAAAGCTCAAACCAGGTAATTTTTCATTTTCATTCTCTTCTAATTTGTTGTCATTTTCTCCACTTCAATTGTTGAGAGTTTGTGGTATGGTTGTTTAAATTATGAGTTGTAATTGTAATGTTTTGCTTTGTTTTTATAATGTGACTCTTGAATTACATTCAGTATGAAATGGAACCATCTTGGATATGACCTTAGCATGGAGTTTCCTCTGCAATTGGTTTGCTCAAGGTGTCATGTGCTACAGCTTTGCTCTGTTTGCTTCTTTCAGTTTTTTTTTTTTTTTTTTTTCGATGTGAATTTTGATGGTGCTACAACAATTGGATTGTTGGTTAAGAAACCTTCTTTTACCCTTTATAAGTTGTAATCATCTTTTTCTCCTATCTACCATTAGTCACTTATGTAATTAATCAACTTTTCCATACCAGACAAGTCTTTGAAAAATCATATTTCAAGCTTGAAATGTTTTACAAATTATTAATGTGTTAGCTTGAAATGTTTGACAAAATCATCTTTGGATTTGTTAACCTCCAAGCTTTTATTGACCAGAGGTTTTTCCAACTTTAGATTCGTTCTGCTCCTTTTGCCAATAAATGCATGAATTGTATAGTTTTATGCCCCTAAAATCAGGTCTGAGTAAAATGCTTTGTTTGTTTACATACGGTATATCTTGCAGAAATTGAAGCCATCATTCTTAAGATGTGTTTAACAAATTTTGAATATGTTGTTTAGTTTCTGTATAGTCCTTTACTAAGGCCAATTCTGCCTTATTTTGCAGACACAGTCCCTCTCACAGCATATATGTTTTACATTACATAGATTTAGAACCATAAGGAAGGAATTGAATCAATTGTTGTATGGAATACAGCAAATAAATACTGAGTCAAATCTATGATTTATTCAAATGTTTATGGATAAGTTTCCTTCTGGATCTGCTGGATTTGGAGCACAGAGTATTTAGTTGCAATTTTTTGTTATCCATAAAATTTCATATATGACAGCAAAGGTTCGCGTTACTTTACTTACTGGATATTCCAACTTCTCAACATACCATCTTCAGCCTTTTAACTTATTCAGAATACCCTCCTCTTATTTCTCCTTCTACTTCCTGCAGCTGACAAAATAGCACTGTCCGTGGGTTTGGTTTGGTTTGGTTTCAGCCCAGCTTCAGATGGTTAGTCAGATTACAAGAGGTGATTAGTGGCCTGAAAGCTGCTTGGGCATGAAAGAAATGTGCATTATAAGCATCCGAGGTGGGAAAGAAAGATAGGCCGATAGGTGAATCGGAGGATCGCAATACATATTAAGTTAAGAGATTAAAAATCCAGAAAACGGAGTTTTGCAAACATACAGAAAATTAGTCCCTGCGTCACGTGTAAAGTTTTTTATTATATTTGGGAAAAAATCATTATTATGGATGTCCAAGTTTGATGTCCTAAATTGATTCCGGTCCAATTAATAAGAAGCTATTCCATGCTTTCTCACTTGATTTATAGACTACGAATCCCAACCCTAATTCATGGCTATGTATAAATGAAACCTCAAAATCATCGGATACAGAGCAGGATCTGAAGATAATGTTGCCTTACCAACGAAGCGATCAAAGACCATACCAAATAATATCTTCGGCACCTCCTGGTATGGTAGGGAGATTAATAGCCTTATTAGAGAAAGGGTTGAATCGAGTCATAGTTATAGTTTCGTCCAAAAAAACTAACCATCCACGGGACGAACCAACCAACGTACTTGGGGAAGGAATTTGAACTTGGAAGTCAAGGATTTTTCCCCGAGTAATGCTATATAAACTGCAACTGCCTTTGCTGCCGCCCGGAATAAGAAGGAAGGGAAGTTGACGGCTGGATTCGTTGAGGATGCGTAGCTTCTTTCGATTGTCCTCAGCAACTGAATTCCATCGCTTGCACACTGCGTTGAAACAAACCAAGTCTGAAATAGAGACCAACTTTTCAAGAAACAAATACAATTCTGATTCCGAGAGCCCATTTTGTTTGAGAGGACATTGCTATCTTTTCGGCACCGAAAGAAATAGTTTTGGGCCAACAATTAAGCTATGGTATATCCTTTGATTGAAGGGGAAATAAGAGAGATTGAAGTTTTGGTATCCCATCCGGTATCTAAGGTTTGGCCTTGACTCATCTGGATCCGAACCGCATCGCGCATCTGGTTATGATGGGTGAATCTCCCAACAGGGGTGAAAGAAAAGTTTTCTATTTTCTATTAAATTATACTATTGATTGTTCAATATTGTTTTCCTTTTTTCTAAAATGAGTCTCAACTTTGTATTCCAAGGAATTAGGCATTACCACTGTAATGCCAAAAAAAGTT
>AWWV01013449.1:0-91941 GCA_001974805.1 Corchorus capsularis | reverse complement strand
AAAGCAAACAGATTGAGAAGCAACATGCCGCCGGAACAAAAAAGAAGCTGTAGGAAGTGAACCCTGCAAAGCTCTCCACAAGAATACTTTAATTTTTACTAGGACAAGGAAGAGACCAAACCTTATGCCAAGGCAAAACATGAGACTGTTGTGGAGATAGTTGGAGCTTATAGGCAGAACTAGTTGAGAAAGCACCATCACCCTCAGGCTTCCAGCACCATGAATCCTCTCTCTCATCACTAGTATTGATCCAGATTGCAGAGATTTTACAAACAATGTCGAAAGGGAGTACCTCGGATAAGGCATCCCAATCCCAACTCCCAAACTCGTCACAGTACAAGGCAACAACAAGCTCTGCTTCCGCATCAGAAATATATTAATATCAATTAACTATGACAATTTACATAGTTATGTATTAATTATCCACTAAATAATTAATTAATTAATTAACAAATAAATTTTTTTGGGCTGTTACTAAAATAAAAAAAAATTTTGTGGGCTAAATTATCTTCTAAAAATATATAAATTTACGAAATTTGGCTATAGGGACTCATTTGCATAATTAGTCATCATATAGGGACCTAACATGTAATTTCACCGATAATTTCAGCCTTAAATATACATTCTGGATTGCAAAATACCGCCCCATTTTTGACGTTTTTTTACGCTTTTGCCCTTTGTTTCATTTTCTAATCTTGAAACTATCACGAACGTAGAATAGCGCTAACGTGTTGTATTTTGATGACGAGTTAAGAAAAATGAACGATAACGTGCCGTATTTTGATGACGATTTCAAAAAAATGCAAATTTTGACGAATTTTAGGACTGATGACCTGTGCCGCCCCAAGAGTGCGGCTTACCATGGGCAGGCCGCCCCACTAGGGCGGCTTCACCATTGGGCAGGCCGCCCCACTAGGGCGGCTTCACTATGAATAGGCCGCCCCACTGGGGCGGCTTTGCCAGGGCAGGCCGCCCCGGTGGGGCGGCTTCGCCACGGCAGGTCGCGCCGGTGGGACGGCTCGGCTATTTTTTTTTAAATAATTATTATTTAAAAAAAACAAATTTGGTCTAGCTGCCCCAGTGGGGAGGCTCCACCGTGACTGAGCCGTCCTAGTGGGGAGGCTCAGTGTAAAAATGTAAAAAGTGCAAAGGGTAAAGGGTAAAAGTGTAAAAAATGGGACGGTATTTAGCAAAACTATAACGGTATTTAGCAACTCCCATATACATGTATAACGGAAATGTGGACTTATCAAAAAGTACTTAATTGGACGTTTGTTCAAATGTTTTGTACCTAATGATCCGAAATTAAATATTTGGTACTAAATTGGATTTTCCTAAAGAAATGTTTCAATGGATGTTTAAATGTAGTACTAGTAGTATATAATATAATTTAGGTGTTTTAGGGGCTCAAGGTGGGTCCATTAAGGAAGTGCCACTTGGCATTCATGCCAATGTTAGTGACATAGATCATAGGAGAGAGAGAGAGAGTGAGGAAGAAAGATGGAGAAGCACATGGGCGGTGTTTGGTTCAAGAAAATCATGTGATCACATGTGCTTTCTTCTCTCCCTTTGTTTTTTTGCCATTTTGATTGTGGGTCCCCTTCCTTTTCTCCTCCCCCTAGCTCTCTATGGACCTATCCGCAGGTGATCCCCATGAAATCCGTTTCCCACTTCCTTCCACTTCCCCAAAACTGCGTTTGGGGATTGATTTTCCAGACAGCTTTCCCACCTCCTGCATGTGCCCGCTTGTACATTTTACCTGCGCACCTCCAACGCCTTTACCTTGCCACATGCATACCACTATCCGACAACCCCTCTCACGCGCTTTTGTTCCGCGCGTTATCCCCACCGCCTTGCTCCCTTCCAAATACCATCGCTTGGGAACCCAAAACTTGGTGGCCCTTTGCTTCGTTGGCCTTTTGACATCTCTCCTCAAACTAATAAGCCCTCCCCTTTTTTTTCTTCCCATTTTTTCTTCACAATAATTTAACTTAAAACTTCCCTTCCCCATTTCTCGTGCACCCAAAAACTTGCTCTTCTCTTTCCCTTTCCTAAAAGCTCTCTTCTTTCTTCCCCTTTTCTCTTCTGTCAATGGAGAATGCCTTGAACCAGACCAATAGTATTATACCTACATTTCAAAGCAAAGATGGCAAAACCCAGCAGAACCCTTTGATGGGAAATGCATTGCAATTGCATGATCAATCTTCTTTGCCAAAAAACAGGGGAACCAGAAGGAAAAGGAGGGAAATCGAATGCTTGAACGCTGAAAAGAAGGATAAGAATCAACATTTGATTACTGGAAAAGAAGAGGAACAAGAAGAAGAAGATGGTGATGAAGAAGAAGATGAGAAGGTGGAAGTGAAGAGAAAGATCGTGGCATTGCAAAGGATTGTTCCAGGAGGTGAATCTTTAGGTGTTGACAAGCTGTTTGAAGAGACTGCTGGGTATATATTAGCTTTGCAATGTCAAATTAAAGCCATGAAAGTTCTTACTAGCCTTATTGAAGGCTTGGAGAAACAGAAAACTAAGCTTGGAGGTTGATTATTAAGAATCATTGAGTATAGACAGATTAGTTGTCCCTCTCTTTCTCTCATTTTTTTTTTGGTCAAACCTCTCTTTCTCTCTTGCTACTCTCTCCTGTCACAAAACAAATTGTAATTTCTTTCTTTTTTTTTCTTTATATTTATCTTGTTTATTCTTTCTTTCTTTTTCTTTTTTTATTTTAGAGATGGTGAAGAAAGAGCAAGATCAGATCCCACATTCCCATTTTACTTCCTCTTTCAATATTTTCCTTTGATTTTGGTTTTTATTTATGTTAACTACTACTTATTCAATACTAGTAGCTAAATGAATAGGAAGAAGAAGTTGTTTTAGTGCTACTGCTATGCTAAGTTGCAAACTGCAGATGCAGAGTAGTCAGAATTATTGGTAAATGTGGAGAACAATGTGATTGTGAATGGTTGATTTAAAGCTTTTGCTGCAATCAATTTGAAAACTTCATCTATTGGTAATGGTTACTGCCTTTTTTTTTACCCCTTGGTGGAACATTTAAAGTTTACTTGCAATGTGATGGGGCTGCTTTTATTAGGGTGGTGGAGCCTTTTGGACTTTGAAGGGTTTAGCTTTTATAGCATTTTTGATTTTTGATCTTGGTGTTGGTGAAGTAATTATTGTATTGGATTTGGATGGGTAAATTTTGAACCAATGATGATTATGGAGCTTGGACCTAGCTAGGAATTGCAATGAATATTGAATGGAGAAGTTAGCTCATGTCTCACTTACTTTTCCTTTCTAGCTAGAATTGAAAAGCATATACTCCATTGAATGGTTAAACTTATCTCACTTATTTTTCCTTTCTAGCTAGAATTGAAAAGCTATTTGATTAGTATATTAACAGGCTAATAAAAACCTAATCAATTTGTAAAGTTTATATTATTAATTTACTATCATCATAGAAAAACACATACTATCATCATTATCTTTTATTTGGGGACTATGATATGAACCTTTCTTTTTCTTTTCTTTTTTTTTTTTTGGATAAGAAGTAATTAAAATGCCACATACACTAAGAAAGAAGGATTGAAGCCATAGATTAGAGATTGTACAAACACAGGATTTAGATTTTGACCCAACACAAGTATCACGTAACTTGATAATATCCAACCCAAAATGACATGACCCGAAACAAACTAATTGCACTGCACCATTGTAGCAAAGGGGGCCTTAGTGATTGATGTATGCACCTCAGACTTACAGGTGGGGTGTAAGTGATACAAGATTATTCGCAAGCTACTCGAACTTGACTCGAAGAAAATTCGAATTCGGCTTGATCAGTGTTCGTCTGTTTGACTTGATTTGATACCTGTCGAGCTACTTGGTACACACACACATCATATTATATATTTAATTAAAATATTACCTATATATACCTGTCGAGATCGAGTTCGAATTTCAGCTAAAAATGATTTTTTTGAATTTTTTTAATTATCGTATTTATTGAGCCGAGCTCGAATAGTTCGATACTCGATTCGAGCCGAACTTGAGCTTGATATTCAAAGTTCGAACAAGCTCGAGTCGAGTATTGAATTCGAGCTCAAGTAGCTCACTACTTGACCCAGTTCAATTCAATTACATCCCTACTTACAGGTCTCCGATTCAACTCTTTTGACACGTGAGTTTCATCCAATTTTATGTTGGGAGAGAAACCTCTCCACTAGTGGAGAGATCCACTGATTTTTTCAGGTACTCGAATAAAAATACTACACCTGAACATCAAAAAACCCGATAAAGCCGAACCCTAACATGAAACCCACTTAAGCCCAAGTAAACCCCACTTGGGCTTTACTGCATTTAAAACAATAATAAGTAGGTTACTTCTCAATTCTTAAAATTCAAGATTAAGCCCAATCTCCACTGCAGGTAGAGCTTGGCCCATTATTTAACCTAAACTTGACCCAACCCAGCCCAAATCAAAATGGAAAAGAAGATTTTCGATTTGTGATTACTGATTAAATACTGACTAAAACTTGAAAGGTCCCCACACTTCACCTTTTTTAAGTACGTGCTCTCCACTTTTCATCGCTGCCACTGCCACCTCACTCCCCTTTTATTCATAACCGTCCGTTTCTCCTGGATTCCTTCCCAATTCTGAACCAAAACTACCCCAAGAAAACGAAAATTATTATAAGGAAAAAGAAACAAACAAAAACCCTAATCGAATAATCACCGAATCAAAGGTGCAGTTTCTTTTGTCCCTTTCATTTTTCCTTTTTTCTCACATTTTCATGGAAAATTCGTAAAATGGAAAAGATAGAAAGTTCTTTTTGATCTCTGTTTTTCGATAAAAGTAAAAATTCCTTTGGCTTTTTCTTTGTTTGCCTAAATAAAAGGCTATCTTTAGGGTTTTTATTTCTTCTTAACGCTAACTGCCTTTTAATATCTGTGTTTTTGCTGGTAGCCGAACGGAATTTTAAGAAGATGGAAGATACGACAATCGTCAATGGCGGAGTAGAGGATCAGACGGCGGAGAGGGAGAGCTTTCACGATGCTGATGATTCCAAATTAACCGAACTGGCTAGCAAAGTCGAAGCTCTTGAGAAGGAGAACCTGGAACTGAGCAACGAGAACAAAGAAGCGAAGGAAAAGATCAAGAAAATGACGCTAGAAATCGATGAACTACTCAACAAGGAAGAAGATATGAAAGCGGAGATGGATCAGTTGGAGGACGATAAGAAAGTCATGGAAACGATTGCTCATAGAGCGGCTGATCTTGAAACCGAGGTTTCAAGGCTTCAACATGATCTGATAACTTCCATGAGTGATATCGATGAGGTCAATCAGCAGGTTGTTGAGCTAAAGAGGGAACTAGAATCGAAAGGATTGGTGATTGAGAGATTGGACAAGGAAATTGAGGAGTTGAAGAAAGAGAAAGCTGAGAGTGAGAAGAAAGAGAGGGAATTGGAGTTGAAATTGGGGATTTTAGAAGTGAGGGAAACCGAGGAGAGGAGTAAGAAAGTTAGAATCGAAGAGGAAATGAGGGAAAAGATTGTTGAATTCAAGAAGGAGGTTGAGGACTTGGAAGCTCTGCTGGCCAAAACGAGGATTGAATTGGAGAGAAGTGAGGAAGAAAAAATGGTATCCCAGGAGAAGGCCAAGGGGTTGGAGTTGAAGCTGTTGGAATTGAAGAAGGAGGTGGAGAAGGCTGGTGAGGAAATTAATGGAAAGGCCAGGGAGATTCTTGAGAGTGTTGGTTGTGAAGAGAAAGGGTTGAAGGGGTTTAATGTGCCGGTTGTGGCTGCAGGATCCGCTGGGGCTATTGTTGTTGCGGCTGCTCTGGGATATCTTTGCTATAGGAAGCATTCTTGCTGATGGAATGATGATTGATGATGGAAAATTAATGAGACAGGATAATCAGAGGTTAGGATTTATCATAGTTATCAATATCAATTTTGATAGGTGGAATAATTTTGTTTTGAGTTTACTTTTTGTGTCTATGAAGTATGAATCATAGTTTTATCTAGTTTGATTTTGGCCTTTGGTGTGATGTGTATTTGTTTGCTAATTGACAACTTAATAGCAAACACAAAGTATTCCATCTAGTTTTTGAAGGAATTTCCATAGTTTGGCTCAATGCAATGAAGTTGCTAGGTGCAATTTTTATAACTATTGCTTTAATCGTTGTGATTCTCTTGTAATGCAAATTCCACAAGGTTCTCTTTTTGATGATTTATTATTGTTGTAGAAACTTAAAATCTTGCAGTTAATTGGCATGTCAGTTCTTATTGTTAGAATCCTACATTCTCATGTGCCTTTGGATGCTTATGTGAATAGTAGAATCCTGGATTTTATGACCAAACTTGCTGTATGAGTATATTCCCTGATCATCTTTTTGGCAAAGGGTTATCTGCCTTATATGTGATAATAAGCTCATCCTCTAAGTAAGTCAGTCCTTACTGATTTGCGTAATCACAAAGTGGTGCAGTTCATATATACTTTCCAGCTTCATAATCCTCTTTCCTGATTGGCCATATTTTATAAGTTAGCTGAATAATAGGCATTTTGGTTTGGGAACACACACTTCATCTTTTTACTTAAATATATAGGTTAATTTCCTTTTGCAATGGAAGTACAGTGATGTACCATTGTCTCAGTTAGGTATAGTGAAATGATTGCATTAAAAATAGTTTGAGGTAATTCTGTATCGCTTCACATGTTAATGGGGCTGTTAGTGTCATGAACTCCATGAGTGGGGTACCTTCATAATGTGGCCAGATAGGTGGGGAGGTACTCGAGCTTATTGTGTTCTCCTTGAGAGACAAATGTTACTCTGCCTTTGCAAGGATTGTTTGCCACATTTAGTTCACCTCTTTCATCATGTATTGTGCGGATAGAATAGCTCCATCTGTGAAGCTTTTTGCCGGGTTCAACTGCCTGATGTTGAAGCCACTAATGAAACAGATTATATTTTTAAGGTAATTAATAAGTTGTTCACATACTTATGGAATGGGAGCATGTCAATTGGCAATATTGAATAAATCTGTATGCACAGTTTAAGAAGTCCGGTCTGGTGTGTTCAGAAATGGAGTTTAAAAGGGTCACTTTAGGTCTTTTGATATCTATCTACTTCTTTATCTCACTCCCTAGTTGAAGATTGGTTTAAGCTGACGGGCATCGAATGTGTTACTAGGTGTTAGTACAGGTCTTTTTTCTTTTTTTTTTAATCACGGAACAGGACTATTGTTGAATCATTGCACCGTCTTTGTGTTATTTTCTGTAGAAAAAAGATCAAAGTTTTGAGTCTTACCGGATTTTGAAAGGACCCCAGGGTAGCGGGTTTGGGTTGGATAATTTGAGATTCAATATTTATCTGTCATTTGGTCGTTTTTCCTCTGCAGCAAAAGCTGAAACTGCTATTCATGTATACAATCTTAAATCATGCTTTCCATTATACACTTTTCTTGTCCATGAAAGTAAGCTGAGGGGAAAAACCCAACTTAGCTTAGGAAATGAAATCATATCATTACAGAAATAAATTTGCAAAAGCAAAACAGTGCAATGCAATGCAAGCACAAAGGCCAACTGATGAAACCACTCCACACCAACACCGGCAGATCCAATCCAACATTCCAAGTTCTAATTCAATCGTAATGAATCGGGCTGAGATATTTCTTCTCAATACTTATTTTTGCAGAAAATGTTGAATGAAGAAGTAGAAAAAGCTTCACATAACAAACCTATAAACTCCACAAGAACTTGTAATTCTGCATAACTTTTTGATTTATACTCTGTCTCTGCAACAAAAGTGAAAGATAAAGAATAAAGAAAAGCATGAGTTGATGGAAAGTGCTTGGATTGCTGTAAAGGTTTTAGTTAGGATTTTTGTTTAAAGTGTTAGTTGGCAAGTGGCTTAAGACCTAATCAATGGAGTGGAATATCTAGTTGTCAAGCTTAATCTATCTTTTGCTTTGCATGAGGATGCTCTAACTCTGAGTCAGTGTTAGAATTCTTCCTGACAGAACTAACTACAGCATCCTCCAACACTCAAGGTTGAGCAAGTAAACAAATTTTTTAAGTAAAAGCAAACTTTCATGGATGCTAAGAAATAAAAGCTTTATTACAGCTTTCATGGATGCTAAGGAACAGCTTATTCCTCACCTTGAAATATTTATCTGTCGGAGCGCCGCAGAACTTCAAAAAGTCCACAGCAGCTCTTCCAGGATGTTGGTTGCTCAGGACGATTGCTCAGAGAATAGATAGGCTGTCAAAAAAAATCAAACAAGAGGCAAATTTTCATTTGAGGATCAAAGCCTGGAAAAGAGAAACACATAAAATAACATTGTTTTCCTTCACAAAAATAGTTAGGAGTTAAGCTATTCACCTGATTCCCTGTGGTTTCAGGGATGTCTGGCTTGTTTGCAGCTTCACCAGCATCTCTGGTCTCAACGACTGGAACATTAATTGCCTGCAATGAATCCTCAACATGATCATCCTTACATGCCAAATCAGTGGAACCTGATGAACCCTCGGCATTATTATCTGAAACTGGAATCTCCCTTTCCGTAATTCCTTGCTCTTCTGCAGCTGCAGCAACTTCAAAATTCTCAGCCAAAGAAGGACTGCTTGATTCTTCAAGTTCAATCCCTTTGGACACGACATCAACTGCATCCCCACAGCCATTACTCTCATCCAAACTTGATTCAAGCTGCTCTGTCTCTTCCTTCAAACCATTTATCTGCAAATCTGTTACCACTTCAGAATCCTTATTAGTCTCCTCCAAAGATTCCAAAATCTTCACTTCCGTTTCAGCAACACCAGAATCCCTTGCTTCAAGTTCAAGATGGTCAACTGACTCAGAAACCAGTTTCTCCTCTTCAATCGGAACACTCTTTTCCTCTTCAGCTTCAGCCTCTTCGTCTGAACTGCTACTACTTGAAGAAGATGAACTTGAATCCTTCTTCCCATCAATATCAGCCTTCAACGCTGCAGAATCTTCCAAAACAACTTCCTTCAGGGTAATCTGATCCTCTATCCCTCCATTCGAATTAGATTCTTCCATTTGGAACAATGATTTGCAGAAGCTACTGATTCAACAGAATAAGAATATCTCTCAAAGTCTAAACCCTTTTTTTTTTGGCTATGTGATCAGATACCAAAGGAGCCCTTTAACCAATACCAAGACATGAAGCCCTGTAAGAGTTCGTTAAAGAAAAGAAAAAATACCAAATCAAAAGAATAAGAAATGAAACAAGTCAAAACAATATGAGGTAACCCCAGTCCCACTATGGCAAAAAAATATTAGTAAAAGACAAAGGCCAACAAGTTAAGCCTTAAGGCAGAGACAGATAGATTGAAGACACAAAAAGGATGACAGTTGACAGATAATACAACATTATCTAAAGAGTAAGAATTGAGACACAGAAGCAAATTGCAATTAACATTACCTTTAAAATGAAGATGGAAAGGCAGGTGATGAAGAAGAAAGGAAGTTGAGAAGTTTTTTATTATTCTGACTGGTTGTTGTAGGTGAGTTTTACCAAGGAAGAAGCATGGAATGGTAGATATATCATATATATAAATGGGAAATTTATTATAAAAGATTAATCCCATTTTTCCTTTGCTTTTTTTGATCAGATGTTGCGTGAATATTATGAGGAGTGGGTTGGTTTTTTTGACATTGAAAGATTGAAACGGCCTGGATTTTGGAAGAATACGTTACATAATTTGAGACGTGGTGGGGAGTTTAGTGTGACTGATTCCTGCAGGCCGTAACAGTTTTCTATCGGCCTGCCTGCAGGCTGTAGCCTACATACAAATTGATTTGTTTATACCGAAATCAAGCAGATTCTAAAATTGGGTTCTTCACATTGATTCAGTATATGGTGAGGCCAATCACAATTTTTCTTTTTTGATCAAATCACAATTTTCCTTTGTTTGAAAGTAAAATGTAAATGAACATCAAGAGAGTTGAAGACATATATTTTGAAAGTGGGAAACACATTCTCATCATTCAAGAGACATTTCTTGTCTTAGCTAAGACATGTGGAGTTGGCGCTTCCAAGAACTTTGCTTTTCTCCATTTTGGTCTCCAACATTAATTTGATAAAATACTAATCATAGCAAGTGCAATGCATTAGATATGAAATTCTCAACTTAATTTCTTACTAATTTTCTCATAATTTGGGATGTCTAGCTAATTACTTTGGGAAAGTTAGGTGTTATTCAACCATTTAATTTAATTTAAATTAATTGTCATTCCATTTTCTTGATAGGAATCTTATTTATTCTTGGACTATGATAATTGTTAATTTCACATAAATTTTTTTGATGTAACTATGAATAACTAATGTTGGACCACCAATCCATATTGAAAATTGATGCAACTATTCCAAGTTACCAACTTTACAAAGATCAAAGGGAGGAAGGAAATGGGAAAAACTTGGAGATGAAAGATCACAAACTCAACAAATTTATCCAAATTCAAGCTCCATTTTTAGTGATTATATATATCTATATCTATATCTATATCTATTTATTATATAAGTCTAAACTTCAAAAACCATGACCTGAAATATCTAAAATACCCTTTTTAATATAAAATTTTAGTTTTAAATTCTAATGGTTAATGGATAATTTAATATAAAAGGAAAAATATATATCTTCTTAAACTTTTATTTAATTTCAATCTCTTAATATCTAAAAAAATTAAAGCTTGCAAATACTATTATTATTATTAGATTAATTTTATGTTTTCTCGAAAAAAAAAGAAGAGTTAATCTTACTTTAATTTGCAAGTACAAAAGCCTAAAATAATAACAATTATATTTTCATGTTAAACATCTTAATTATTAGAATCAAACTTATTATTATTATTATATTAGAAGTAGTAAAATTATTTTCTTTCTTATCTTTTTATGTATTTTTTTCCTTCATGAGTGTTATGATTCCCTCTAATCTAATAATATTTTGGTATTAAATCACATATATACATCCTAATAATACTTTTTCTATTGAAAATCAATTTTTCTATGAGCAGGGAGGAAAGAAGTTGATAGTTAAGAATAACCGATGAAAAAAATAGGAGCTAAAAATCCGTTAACGTGAAACTTTTGATCTAGGAGAAAATTTTTTTTTTTGGGTACATAAGATGCCGACAAAGTCAGCTAAGTTCTTCTGACAGCAATACCATCTGCGTCATGATCTAAGAGTGGTTGCAATTCCAACGGGGGTTTCAACAATACTAGATAGCCAGGAGCACAACTCTGACCCATATTTGCCAAGAAGTCAGCACACCGGTTACCCTCACGCAAAATATGAGTAATCTCCTGAACCTAACCACCTCTCATCAAAGCCAAGGACTCTTAATCAGTGTTGAGTTCCGATGTGTATCTTCAATACCCTGTTTTAAAAAGTTCACCACAACTGCTGCATCCATCTGAATGATCACATTGGATAAACCAAGTGACTTAGCTAATTTCAAGCCTTCATAAATACCCTAGAGTTCAGCCGAAAGACTATCTGCAATGCCAATCTTCATAGTGAAACCTCACAACCAGTTACCATTTGAGTCTCGTAAGAGTCCCCCAGCCGAAGCTTGCCCTGTATCTTGCTTAACTGCCCCATCAGTATTCAACATATAACACCCAGGTGGCGGTTTATACCAAGAAATCCATCGAGCAGGCCTAGCACGATTACTCTCATATTTGGCATATGCTTCCTCAATATCTCTAACCAATTTGCAAGCACGGTGCCGAACAACACCCGGGTCCTGAACAACCTCCTGAAAGACCAATAAGTTTCTTCTTTTCCAAATGCACCAAAGAGTCATCAAAAATTTCAAAGCCCAGGAATCCAAGGATGATGACATCGTTGCTTGTGAGCAATTGAGTCTTAACCAATCAGTGAGGGCAAGAGTAAAGAAATTACTAGGGGAACCTGCAAGTGCAAAATGGCAGTTCCAAACATCCTTGGCAAAAGCACAATCACGAAATAAATGGAGGGGAGATTCATTCGCAGCTTGGCAATTCGAACATAAAGCACTTACTCCTGCTTGCCGATGAGCTCTATTGACATTCGTATTCAACTTAACTTGGTGTAAAAGCCAAAGAAAAAATCGCATACGTTCCGTCCCTTTACAACGCCAAAGCCATGACACATCCGGTAGCTCTTGAGCTTGGACATGGCTTTGTTGTAACAAACCAAAGGCAGATTTTGCTGAGAAATTTCCCGAGTTTTCACCACTCCAGGTCAGGACATCCGCCCTTTCATCAACCACGGGTATTGGGATTGCTTGAATTTTATCTAAGCAATCTTGAGGCAGCACATGTTGAAGGCGGGATAAATCCCATTGTTTATCCGGTGAAATAATGTTCTCCACCCTCCAATTTTCCATACCCTCCAGATTTCCCGTAACCAGTCCTAACAATGGCCCATCACCGACCCACCAATCATTCCACAGATGAACTCGGCTCCCATTCCTAATTAACCATCGTTGGCCTCTTCGAAGTAAAGAACGACAATGAAGAATCCCTCGCCAAGTGGAGGAAGCCCCCGACACTCGAGTAACACCATGCAGTGACGTATTCGAAAGATACTTTCCCTGAAGTACATCACAGGCCATGGACTCCTTGTTGGTTTCTAAAGCCCAACCAATCTTTGCAAGTAGTGCCAAATTTGCCTCCCTAGCCTGTCGAATTCCCAAGCCACCAAACCTTCTAGGTAGACAAATCTTCTCCCAATGAACAAGATGATTATGAGAGTAGTCTTCCGAGCCACCCCAAAGGAAATTTCGTGCTAATCTATCCAAATGAGCACAAGTAGCTGCTGGCAAAAATGTCGTTTGCATAGTGTACACTGGAATGGCATTAACAACCGACTGTACCAGTACTCGACGACCTGCTCGTGATAAAACATTTTTCTTCCAATTGCTCAACCTGCTCCGAACCTTATCAACCAGCCGAGCGTACAAATCTTTCGAGGCGCGCTTGTGAACAATCGGGACCCCCAGATACACCCCCAAATCATCTGTCAACGGAATTCCACATGCCGAGCTCAATAACATCATAGTTTGCCGTGACACATTGGGGGAAATAAATAATTTTGACTTAGTCAAATTCATGGTCAGACCCGAAACATTTGCAAAATCTGTTAGCACCTCCATGACTAAATTAATTTGACCTTGCGAAGCTTGATTAAACAACATGAGATCGTCAGCAAAAAACAAATGAGAAATAGCAGGGCCATTACGAGATACCTTAACAGGTTTCCACTGCTTTCGATGAACTCTGGCTTGTATCATGTGAGATAATTTCTCCATACAAAGGATGAATAAGTAGGGAGAAAGTGGGTCACCTTGTCGAAGCCCACGCTCAGCTGTAAAGTAAGGTTGAGCTTCCCCGTTCCAAATAACAGAAAGTTGATTCGAGGATACACAGAACATGATTAAATTAATCAGCTGTGTAGGAAAATTAAAGTCCACTAAAACCTCCCGCAAAAAATTCCAATTGACACTATCATAGGCTTTGTGCAAATCAATTTTCATAATCATTCCCCCCATTCTACCTTTCTTCTTCATGAGAGTGTGCACCACTTCCTGTGTAATGATGATGTTGTCTCCTGTACCATGACCTGGAAGGAAGCTACTCTGAAACGGACCAACCAAATTCTGTAATAACGGTCGTATTCGCTGCACCAAGGTCTTGGTTAGTATTTTGTAGACCGAGTTAAGCAGAGTAATTGGACGAAATTCAGCCATAGAAGTAGGCACTTCCGTTTTGGGGATCAAAGTGATATGTGCGCATGCAATATCAAGGGGAAAAGAACCTTCGGAGAGGGCTTGATTCATGAAGGAGAGAATTTTATCTTTAACCTCATCCCAAGCCCTTTGCAAAAATAATGGTTGTATACCATCTGGGCCTGGAGCTTTAAGACCTTGCATAGAGAAAAGGGTTGTCCGAGCTTCCTCAAAGTGAAAAGGAGTCAGAAGAGATTCTTGTTCCGGTAAGTTAATCATGGGTTGCCAACGATTCAAGTTCTCGGTCAGAGGCTGCACCAACTTAGCTGTAAAGAGATCCTTGTAAAATTTTACTGCATGCTGCTTTAAAGCTTCAACATCCTCCACCCAAACTCCATCCAGTTTAAGTCTCATCACCTTATCACGATTTCTACGCACCAAGGTCGATAGATGATAGTAGCGAGTGTTCCTATCCCCATTACGAATCCATTGTGTTCGAGACTTTTGATACCATAGCAGCTCTTCTTGGTAAAGTGTGTCTTGATAATCCTTAACAAGCTCTCTTTCAAGCATTTGTAAAGAAGAAAAAGTACTATATACCCCTGATTTTTGGATGCCCGTAATCCTTGCTAGCGGCACTCTTTTCCGGCGAAAAATATTGCCAAAGACCTCCGCGTTCCAGACTTGTAAATCTTCCTTAACTGTTGAAATAGAGTTAAGGAGATCCACTCCTTTCTCCCAAGCCTCCCGAAAGACCCCATCAAAATCTTTATGTGTAATCCAAGCAGCTTGGAAACGAAAAGGCCTCCCTATGCTCTGGGGTGGAGTAATCATATCTGTATTGAACAAAATAGGATGAAGATCCGAATATATGCATGGGAGGTTCACCACCTTACCTGCAGCAAACAATTCCAAGGCTAAAGCATTTACAAGGACCCTATCCAAACGTTCTCTCAAAACAATTCTACCACGAGCCTTTTTCTGCCAAGTGAATTTGCAACCCGAAGCTCCAAAGTCTGAAAGGCCACAATCATCCCATCTGTCGATAAATTTCGTTGCTGCATTAGGGCGAAAAAGAGCTCCACCACTCTTTTCATCTACCGCTGCTATATCATTAAAATCCCCCATAACCATCCACGGGAGAGTCATAGATTGGGAGCAAGTCTGTAAATCTTCCCAAAATTCTGTCTTTAAATTACAATGGGGTTGTACATATACCCCCGAGAGACACCAAGTTCTGAAACTTTCTGTAATCTTAACATGTATTGCTTGATTAGTCACCCCCAACAGCTGAACATCAAAATTACCACGCCAAAGAAAAAGGATACCCCCAGCCATTTCCGTAGATGGAACAACAAAACTAGAACCAAAACCAAGCTTCTTACCAAAGTCCCCAGCAGTATTGGCATCACTACATTTAATTTCCAATAAGATGAAAACCATTGGATTATGCTGCCGCACCAACTCTCTACAATTACGGAGGCACTTATTGTTACCAATACCTCGACAATTCCAAGAAAGAACAATCATTGAGAAATATCATCATTGTTGACCAATGCTTGCTCAGCAAGCTCAAAGCTCTTTCCATTATTTTCTACTAACATCAACTGGTTTGCAGATACAAATTCACCCATAACAACTTCAGTATCGGGGGGTTTGGGTGCAGGTTGGTGCTTAAAATCCAGAAGAGTCTGCTCAGGAGCTGTAAGTCTGTTATCTAACGCCACTTCCTCTCGAGATAATTCTGTAAAGGTCGATGAAGTCTTGGCATCAGGGTTTGGGCCAAAAGGTATAACATTCTTGGGCAACCAAGCAGCTATCACTTTAGAGGAAGAAGGTTGCGTTGTAAATGGTTGGGCTTTTTTAACTTGGGCCGATGAGGGATACGGTTTGGCTCGGTCAAGCTTGGACTTAACACGAGATGAACGGGCTAATCTAGCTTGACTAGATGAAGAAACCGAATCTTTAGCACCTAGAGGGGGCTGTGTGTTAAGAGTAGCATCAAGCTGAGTTTCAGGCACAAATGATTGGGAATCTTGAGCAATTTTTGCCTTTTCCTTTTTTGCGTTCTCTTTGACTTCCTTAAATGACAACCTTGCAGATTCATCGCGTACTCCCTTGTCCCAAGCCTCAATCACTTCCTCATTTATCGGGGTCTCATCTTCCATATTCTCTGCTGAATCAAGAGCAACAAATCTGTTATGAGAGACCGGATCCCTATCAATCTGTTTTGACTTCCGCTTTTGATTACCTCCTTTCCTAAACTTGCGTTGAACCAACATCCAAGGTCCAAGATTGTCGGCATTAGTCTTAGTTACCATCTGTGAACCCTCACCTTTTTCCTTCCTTACATTGGAAGAGCTACCAGAAATTTCGGTCGCCGGCGGTCGAATACTGCACTTGTCCATACGGTGCCCAACCATACCACACGAGAAGCAAACAGTGTGAAGAGCTTCATACTCAATGGCTTGAGAAAGTCCCCCTACTTGAACCCGAGATACCAGCGGTTTAGATAAATCCATCTCCACACAGATTCTGGCAAACTTGCCTCGTGCTGCTTTACTTGTATTGGTATCCAATCTAATCGGTTTCCCCAATTGTTTACCAACGTCCATAAGCATCTCCACATTAAAATACTCAATAGGAAATTCCAGCAAACGAATCCAAATTGCCATCTTCCCAATTGAAGCAGTGGAAGGGCGAAAATTAGGTCTCCATCGTTGAACCACCAAATAATGATCCATAAGTTTCCACGGCCCTCCAGATAGGATTTTTGCATCAGCCTCTTTGGTTCTGAACTTTATGACATAATAACCATACCCGAGATCAATCATCTCATCTTCCTCCTTTAAATTCCATAGCTTTACAAGCCTCTGATGGAAAACTGGAAAGGCCAAAGATCGTCCAAGCAATTTAACAATGATTGAGAACCGCCAAGGACGTCTCAAAGCATCTCGCCTCTCTTTATCCACATACACGAATGGAACACCCTCCACAGGAGTCGGTTCTGGATCTTCATCATCAGAAAATCCCTCATCATTTTCCATCACGACCTGATCTATATTCCCCTGAGCAATCACTTCCGCTTCTGTTTTCTTTCCCAAAATCACAGTCTGTAAAAAGGACTTCGTTGGGATAGTCGAACCTTCTTGTACCCCTGGAAGCACCCCCGCCTTGACTTTTTTATTACTGCGCTCGATCTGATCAGTTTCTTCCACCGAAAGAGAATCGTCGCCAGTGTCCATCCCAAAGTCTCTTTCGCTTTTTTATACTAGTTTCTAGGAGAAAATTATTGGTGTCAAGCAATGAGACCCATTTGACTGTTGGGATAATAATTCCTTAAATAGTAACAGAAACAATAAATGTTAATTATTGAAAGATTTGATTTCTTTAAAAAACATAATAGATCATTCATTCACTTTATTTTGCATTGTTAGCTTAAATCACTTTATTGCATTCATTAATATGCATAAAATTGGTAGTGTGATAATAAAAAATCAAATTCAGGTTTGATTTAACATGTCAAAGATATTCATATATGGTATATAAATTCAATTTCTCGATTGCAAGAAAAAAAAGGACTTATATGAATTAGTAATTAAGAAAATGTTATTTTCAAGTCAATATTTTTACACATGTTAATTTATAGTGTGTTTGGATGGGGATTTTCAAGGAGGATTTTCATTTGAATAGGGATTTTGTAAAATCTAAAAATAGAATTCTTGGTTTGGCAAGAAATTAGTTGGGTTTTTAGATATCCAAAAAACTTGGAGAGGGATTTTTAGAGGGTCCAAAACCTCTCTTCAAAATCCTTCTCCAATGGTGTTTTTTCAAAAATCCTTGTCTTTTTAACTAACCACCCATATTTATTAACTTTCCTTTTTCTTCATACCATTTTTATTTTCATAACTTACATGATAAAAACTTATTCTTAAAATATATTTTTTCACTCTCACATTTTTTTAATAAAATCTATACATTTTTACAAATCTAATGACACCCATATTGCATATTTTTCGATTTTAATATTATTTTCTATAATTAATTTTTAATTTTATTATAAAATTTCAAAATATCTTATGATTTCTCCCTACAAATTATGTATCCAAACCAAGTAATTTAAAAGCCATATTTTCAAATATATACATTTTAAAATCCTGTCTTTTGAAAAGCCTTAAAATTTTAAAAAATCTTCATCCAAACACAACCTTAGTGTATCTGGTTGAATTGTGAGATTTATTTTGGATATTAAAATGATGAAACCAAATATTGTGTTGTGAGATTAGAATGACAACAATAACAGCTGTTTAAAATTTTAATTTTCGTGAAAGATTAACAGAATAAAGAATATACTACTTCATATAATACACATCCAATACAATAATAAAATTAAAATCCTAAATCTATAATGATTTTAAGTAACCATCCATCCATGTGTAAATTAATTAACCTCAATAAGTTTTCTTATAATATCTCTTCAATTATCCATTATAACTTTTGTGAACTTAATCTATCGTTTAGCTTTTTTTTTATTAAACATAAATAAGAAATTTGATAACCAAAATTACTAAGAATGTAAGGTTATTGAATTAGTTGATAGTCCTAAACTATTTTTATAATTATAAGATTTTTTTTTCTACCATAAAAAAAATGGTTACCTTCACTATTGAAGAAAGTTTACCAAAATTAAAATATAAGGTTATTGAATTTATTAATAGCCTTATAATTTTTTTGATAACCTCCGATTGTTTTTTAGTAATCATAATTAAATAAGAAAATTGGCAACCTTAATTTTTTATGAAAGGCCCATTAAAATTACTAAGAATTTAAAGTAACTATATTGATAGTATATCATAACAATTTTAATATAGTTTTTTAGCAAATTTAAGTATTAAATTGGTCATTATTGATAAAAAGTTATTAAACTTATTAAAGTTGTAAGGTAACTTCTTTCTTGATGGTACTATAACATTTTTTTTTATAATGTCTTATAACCTTTTAAGTAAACTTAGATAAAAAAAAATTAGTAACTAAATGTAGATTATTGAGTTAGCAGATAATAATATACCTTTTAGAATAATCACTGCAGCTTTTTTAATAACTTTAAATAAGAGAATTAGTTACCTTAATTATTAATAAAAGGTCAGTTAAGTTACTAAGGCCAAAATTACTTACTTTTTATTGATAGGATCATAGCCTTTTAATAAACTCTAAAGTTTTTTTTTTACTAACCTTAGATAGAAAATTAGAATTCTTGATTATTGATAAAAAGCTACTAAAATTATGGTCTGATTGGTCTAACTTATCTACTGACATAAGTTCTTTTGAAAAGGGATTTGGAAAAAACTTCAATTTGGAGCTTCTGCCTTTTAGTTAAAAAACAACTGAAAAGTGCTTCTGAAAAGTACTTCTGAATTACATGTTTGGCACAACTTAAACTTTTCCCAGATAACCTGTTAAATAAGTTAGGCCAAACATGCACTAAAGATGTAAGACATTAATTATGTTGTTGAATTTGTTGATAGCATCATACTTTTTTTAAAGATAAACCCATTTGCTAAAGATATGATGTTAGCATTATATCTATTTTAACATCATAAACTTTTTTAGTTACTTTTAAGTAAGAAAATTTGTAACTTTCACTTTTCAGAAAAAGTTACTAAAATTACCTAGGATGTAAGGTTACTAAGTTTGTAGAACATATTATAACTATTTTGATAAATTTTATAGTTTTATTACTCCCTTTGTTCTTATTTGTAAGTCACAATATGGTAAAATATAATCCATCTTTGACCATTATTTATAGAAAAAAATATTTAAAATTAAAAATTTTAAAGAAATATGTATTAGAAAGTTTATAAATCAAAGTTTGCAAGTATTGTTTTAAAAATTGATGTTGATTTATATTTTAAAAAATTGGTCAAAGTTAAAATATGTTTGACTTTTTATGACTTATAATAAAGAATGAAGGGGGTAGTAATTTAAGATTAAAAGATTGATAACATTTATTATACAAGAAAGATACTAAGAGTCGTAAGGATATAATGTTGATAGGACTATAGCCTTTTTGATAATCTCCATAGCATTTTTTTTTACTAATCTTAGATATGAAAATTGATAATCCTAATTAAATTGATGAAATGCTACTAAATTTATTAAAAATGTTAGGTTACTGAATTACCTTATAATACTATAACATTTTTATAACTTTTATAACTATTTTGGCAACCTTAAAGAAGAAATTTGGCAAATGTCATTATTGATAAAAGACTACTAAAATTACTAACAATATAAGGTTAATTACTGAAAACCTTTGATAACTAAAATAGCTTTTTAATGAACATTTGATGAGGAAATTGATAAACCATCTTTTTTCTTTTTAATCAGAAATCGATAGCCCTGTAGTTTTTTTAGTAAATTCAAATAAGAAAAGTGATAACCTTCCTTCATAATTGAAGATAACCATAAATGTAAATTTAACTTTCTTTTGGTTTGTTCAATGAGATTGATTACTTCAAATTTTTGTAAACTAAATGATCACATTTTGATAATTAATCAATCAAAATTTATGAAAATGAAAAGTACACATGTGTAGAATATCATTTTATTTCTTATTTTTCTTCGATTATTTGTATATAAGATTATCTAAGTACAAAATAAATAAAATTAAGTATTGCCATAGACTATATCTTGTTTGTAATTCTGTTGGTTTTTTTTTGTATTGGGTCTTTTTAATACCTAAACATAATTATTAAATTTTAATTGTTTTAGTTATAACATATATGTACATAATACAATTCATAAATTTATATTTACCTATGTCAAATACAAATTAATAATAATATAGAGGGATTAAAAATCTTTAATTAAAGGGATTGAAGTTTGTTGACTTTGTTGGTGTTAACCTATATAGATATTTTTTGACTTATTACTCAAAAAGGCCCCTGAATTTACACAAAACGGCCAAATAAGCCCCTGAACTCTAATTGCAGCCAAATAAGCCCCTGAACTCTTTAAAAAGGCCAAATAAGCCCTTTTCTGATGGCTAAATGCTGAAATAAGGACTAAACGTTTCAAGATTTTCTCAAATAAGGATCAAAATACACAATTCCAACAAATTAAAACACATAATTAATATTTTTTTACAAATTGGATACAATATAAGTTAATACTAGTGTGTGAGATATATATAAACTGAAAAACGTACGATAATTTTATATCATATTACGTTTAATGAATTTATTTTGATTAATAGTTTTTTATTTTTAATTAATACGATAATATCATTTTTCTATCAAATTTAACGTGTACGCATGAGAAATATTTGTTTTCATTTAAGAATTCTCTAATTTATAAAAATTTGTTAAGTATGTGTTTTAATTTGTTGGAATTGTGTATGTTAATCCTTATTTGAGAAAATCTTGAAACGTTTAGTCCTTATTTCAGCATTTAGCCATCAGAAAAGGGCTTATTTGACATTTTTAAAGAGTTCAGGGGCTTATTTGGCTGCAATTAGAGTTCAGGGGCTTATTTGATCGTTTTGTGTAAGTTCAGGGGCCTTTTTGAGCAATAAGCCGATATTTTTGTAACATTAGAGTATTTTACACTCATAAATTTATTTTATGAAGTAATAAGTCATGATACATATATATATTAAAAATGAAATTTTAAAATTGAATTATTATTATTACAAAGTTTATACTTGAAATACAAATAACCAAAATAAAAATTTTATATAAAATTTATACTTTTTGTTCGATTATAATATATATATATATATTAATTATAGTCATCATAAATCAATTGTATACTTTATGAATTTAAATATTGAAAATTCGAGGATACTACTACCAATGTGTATTGTATTGTGAGATAACCTAGCAAAAATAGAATGTAAAACAATTGAAAGCTTGAACAGAGTCAATACTGATTGTTACTTTATTAAATATCAAAGGAAAATTATATATTTTTATTTATTATATTTATTTAATATATGATTTATAAATTATTAACACACCTGCTTTAACTTTTATATATATATATATATATATATTTTTTGTTATCTTTCCCTCTTTTCAAGTGGGAAAGAGTCTAGAATGATTGAAATCACTTCTCGTATTTCCTCGTATGCCTGTATATCTTAGGTAGCAAATTCAAGTATTCAACTAACCCAAATTTAACATGCTCCGGCAAGGTTAAGGCCCAACATTACTAGCTAGGCCTAGCACGAGTTGAGCTTGTTTAGTTTTAAAAATTGACAAATTTTAAAACAGGCCCAGAAATTTTAAAAAAAAAAAAAGTGACGAATTTCGACTTGTTTGAAAAAATAAAGAAAAATGAAAATTCCAAGAAAAGATGTTCAATGAGATTGTCTTAATTCTTACCTCACAGGTTTTGCCACCCCCGTGCCCAACCATTTTCAGACGGATATTCACTTGAAAATAAGACAAAGTATAAATTAACTTAAGTTGACAAAGGGAAGACCCTTTTCCTAATTTGTTGTTTTCTCCTATAGTTGTTGTCCCCTGTTAAACAAACAGCAGCTCATGAGTAACTCTTCCCTTCCTTCACTTTGGACTTGGAGACTACTTTCTTCTGCTTCTCTAAGGTAACTCAAAACCACGCTGCCCCATTCCTTTGATGTTCTTCATTGTCGTCTCTTACAATGATGGGTCTGTTTAAATTCATTATTTTCTTTGAAATGTGTTACTCTTAATCCCGATAAGAACAAGTTTGAGGTTCTCTAATAATGGTGATTATAGGCTTATGGGGAACCAAAGCATCTAAGGCTCAATCCGAATTGGACCTTGTGGCTTGCATAGGCATAAACAGTTTCGAAATAATTGATATAACACCGCTTAAAGTTTTTGATATTCTAGTGAAAAAGAATGTGCAACTACTGGTAAGAAGTCATTTAAAGTAGCTACTGATCTCCTTGTCTATGACTTGTATGACCTTAAATTTACACTTTATTTGGATTGCAGTTCTCTTCACTTGCTGGTCCTAAGGAGCCTGAACAACTGTTAAAGTTTGCCTCAGATGATGGTAGTAATAGCATAACTCTTCACAGGAAGAAGATGGAAGAGGTTCATATCATATCATTGACAATCTTTAAGTCCAGGTTTTATGATTTTTCTAAAGATTTTCTGCTTACAGTAACATTATGTTTTTGAATTTTGATATGCAGCATTATAAGTACTACTTACAAGAGGCCTCAAGGAGCGACTATCTGTCCTTTGTCATATCTAGACCAATGACTGAAGAAGAAGTCATCGTTTCTGGAATTGCAAGTAATCAGAATCAGAACAAGGTGAAAGAGCGAAGCACCGCGTTCAAGCAGCTAAATCCTGATCCTAATCCCGCAATTGAATTTCACCAATATATGAACGAAGTTGTCAATGCCATCAATAAAACAGGTAGCTTTAATATATATATATATATATGCACTGACAAAAGTTGCAACAGCTTTGGCATGCTCTTACTAATTCTGATTTAAAAAGCTCATACGTACTTAATTGGATAATTGCAGGATTGAAGAAGAGAAGATCTCTCTTTTCCTGCTTGCCTCTTTAAGGGTTTGGGGCAAGTTGAACTCAACTGGCTGTGCTCCTAGTTGAAGCTGGAACCAAAAAATTTAATTTGAAGGAAACATAACAAGACTAATCCATTTAAGAATGTAGTTTTGACTTTGAGACAGACAGTAACAATGAATGTGATATTCTAAATGTGTTGCAGTAAACCATTGCAATTAAACTCTGTTCACTTTTCTCCTACCGCTGAGATTTGTTTGGTAGGAACAATATGATTTTATTGCTGAGATAGTTTAGAGTTGAATTTTGGACCTTGATTATCACAAATGAACCTAATTGTTCTATGAATAATAAGGCCATCAGAAAATTTTAATTGGTGACACTCAATTGGTTATTAAGGTCGAACAATGTAAGGAACCCTGTTATAACTAGTTTGATTGTGATTACTTTTTGGTAGCCATGATAATATCCAAGCAATGAGCAAAAGATAGAATAAGGTGAATTTATAATAATGCATCTAAAACTAAAAGTGCATTCATGGCATTCGGCTAAGTACCTTTAATTTAATTTGATACTTGATACTTGTTGCACTCTTCCAGCTTTCTCACCAAAGTTAGTGAAATCAATAATGCTTTTTGACTGGATATAACATTCTGTTTCTGTCATTCCATTTCAGTCACTGCTACTTTTAGGCCTTTTTTTTTTTTTTTTTTCTTCATTTTAACTGATCAGTTGATAAATATCAATCCCAACATAAGAATCTGAGTAAAATTTGTCACTTTGAAACAATAAGCAGTAGATATATTTAAACCTCTACTTTTATGTCTTAAAGCAGAAATGGAGAGCAAAAGAAAACTTATGGCTAGCATTCGAGGTTGTTGCCTGTTGGGTGATAAAACATGTATGTTAATACAATTTGGCAGAGTTGAGTTCGTTCTGGCCAAAAAAAGAGTTCGTTCTAAAGTTGTATTGTATGGCCTTATCGCCTTAACCTAGGCCTAGAAGAAGCTGGGCTTGTTTAGTTTTAAAAATGGACAAATTTAAAATAGGCCCAGAAATAACGAAAATTTGACCCCAAAACAAAAAGAAAAAAAGACGCCTTTAAAAATACTACGAAAAATGAAAATTCTAAGAAAAGATGTTCAATAAGATTATCTTATTCCTAACTTCACAGGTTTTGCCACCCGCGTGCCCAACCATTTTCAGACAAATATTCACTTGAAAATAAGACAACTACATTAACTTAAGTTGACAAAGTGAAGACCCTTTTCCTTTGTTGTTTTCTCCCTATAGTTCTTGTCCCCTGTTAAACAAACAGCAGCTCATGAGTAATTCTTCCCTTCCTTCACTTTGGACTTGGAGACTACTTTCTTCAGCTTCTCTAAGGTAACTCAAATCAAAACTACTCTGCCTCCATTCCTTTGATGTTCATGTTCTTCATTGTCGATGATGGGTCTGTTTGGTTTCACTCATTTCTGTTTATTGTCGTTTTAATCTGTGCCCCATGCCTTTAATGTTTTTCAATGTCCTGTCTTACAATGATGGGTCTGTTTGGTTTCATTAATTTCTTTGTATTGTTGTTTTTAAATTTTAATCTGCTGCTTTTTTAGTTTATTTCTTTTGTTATGGGTTGAGTTAGATTCATTATATCCTGGTAGAAAGATTCTCTCTTTTCTATGTCTGAGCCATTAATCCAATTAGGTTGAAGAACAACAGTGTTAATTTGTTTCCATGTAAATGTAAATGCACACACAATTTGATCTTTTGTGAACCAAATTTATAGTTTTGGGAATTTTGGATAGTTAAACTTGTTTTGATTTTTTATTACCATACTTCTGAAACTCTTCTTCTCTTTTTGTCAGGAAGGATGGAGATAGCAAGGATGATTGCTTATTCTTGCATTTGGCATTATGTCAATTGTCAAGCTTCATATATGAGTGAATTCTTAATCCATAAATACGTAAATTGAAATTACAACCTCTATGGAGAAAGGGAATGAAGTCATCGGTCCGTTTTAATTAGTTTATCTGATTTTAGAAGCATTTTTGATTAATTTGGGATTTTGTCTGTTGTGCTGAACATTCTTATGTGCTGCATTCTGTAATTTTTGCTACTCTATCTGATACAACTTGCAATGGCCTGTCCCAAACAAATGCTACTACTATTTATAGTTTAGGTTTTCAATGTAATGTTTAACCATACAATTTATTGTGAATGCAATTCATCATGGATTCGTAAATGATTTGAAGCTGTTTTCCTGATGTTCCATAAATGATTTCGAGTTGAATTTCTAGATGTTCTGAAATTAGCTGCAGTGAAATAATTTCCATCTTAAGTCTATAGGAAAAAACTTAAAATCCCTTTGATAAAGTTTTGCTTAGATATGGCAGAAAGTGCTTCTTCTGGAAATTGAAAGTGGTTATGGTAAAGTGCTCATAATTTAAGTTAAGACTGAATGTACTGAAGAGAACAAGCTTAGTTATTTATTCTTTATGTATATATTCAGAAAGAATAAAGAATTTCATGGACTACCCTATTACATTGTAGAACTAGTCATTAAGTAACTTTATTAAGTACTTTCTCTAGAGGAATCTTGATCGCTTGCATTCTGGTGGGAGCCCTTGTGGGAATCGTTTCAAGTCGGTGCAGTAATTGTAAATCATGAACTTCTTTTGCACCCATCTTAGTCTTTTCTGGCCAGCTGCATCGAGTGTTTGA
Source organism: Corchorus capsularis (assembly GCA_001974805.1). NCBI lineage: Eukaryota > Viridiplantae > Streptophyta > Magnoliopsida > Malvales > Malvaceae > Corchorus > Corchorus capsularis. The sequence goes on along the minus strand of AWWV01013449.1, from coordinate 65,964 downwards.
TCTTGCCAAGCACTTGTCTGCATAGAATTGGTTGACTTGGAGTCACAAGATGAACGAGACGCTGACCAAATACAAGCATTGGCATTGAAATTTCTGTAAGAAGCAGTGAAAGGTGCATGTGACCAGTCAGTCTTCACAAGGCCACCTCTTGTTGCCCAGTCATCAGCATTCCAAAGACTGGAGTAAATCTTCATAGGTTTGCTGTTGGGGAATGGAACACCAATCGATTGCATGTTGTTGAATACTCTGATAGGAATGTTATCGACCATGAATCTGGAAAAGCAAGAGCATAACATGTTGTAAATACATCAGAAAACTGAATATTGTTCTGAAAGTGCTAAAGAAACTTGAAGTGTCTGCATGAGCTAGCACTTACATGATACGTTGACGATTCCAGACAATGGAGTAGGTGTGGAAGGCTTTTGTAGGATCAAACCAGAGATAGAATTGTTGTTCTCTGTTACCCTTTCCCTGGCTGTAGACATTGGTATGGAGTATGTAAGGATCCCCAGACAAGTTTCCCAAGAATTCGAAGTCAATCTCATCATGGTTCGGCCCTTCAGAAGATAGCTGCAAAAGGTAAAATAAGTTAGTTCTGAAATGTCACCCTTATATGGCAGGTCAGCCACAGAATTGGTAATGAACTGAAACTTACATAATATGTAGTGACAGTGCCAGCTGAGTTGCCAGGTACTAGCTTAATTTGCATGTCAATTCTTCCAAAGAGGTACTCATGCTTGGACCTGAAGCCGGAGCCGGAAGCCTTGTCCAAAGAAAGTGTCAGAAGTTGGCCTCCATTGAGTATCTTAACACGCTCGTTGCCACCCCAGGTAGTGTCAAAGTGTTCATAAAAGTTTCCCTCTGAGGCGGTTATCAGAGTAAACACAAACAGAGAAAGCAGAAGTATCGATGAAAACTTAGAAGTCGATGACATCTTCCTTTTCCTAAACAAAGAAAAAGCTTTGGAAATAAAGAGAGCTGAAATGATCACTTGAGAGAGAGCAATGAAGTTTGAATTGATGCTAGAACTTGCACTTGAAGATCCTTTATATAGGATAAGCAGGGGAGTGCTAGAAGTAGTAAGAAAAGTGGGCTAAAAGGGATAGCAGCTGGCAAAGTCAAGTTGTTCAAAAACAGTATAGAATCTTAAAGCTGGCAAAAGTTGGAGGATACATTACTAACCAGGGGAAGGAGTATATGGAACCAGAAAATGATTGGTGGGTTTGATCTTTTTTATGGACCATGAGTTCATGCTTTATCCGAGTTGACTGTAGCAAAACCAATTGGAAACAAGTGAGAGAGGTGGGTACTAGGGACGCCACACACACCAACCAGATCAGACAAAGCTGGCAACTTTGAGCTACGTGAAGAAAAAACTGGAGACAGAAGACATGCATGCTGGTGCTGGGGATAAGCATGACACGTGAGTTCATTTATTTATTATATACTACTACTTTTTTTTTGGTACATATTATATACTATTACTATTACTATATATAGTTAAAAAAAAGATGATGAAATTAGATAACAGAAATCCTATGCCTTTTCCCCCAACCATAACTCTCATTCCATGCAGCTTCTTATGATATATGCCATGCTTATCTACCTTTTTAGAACGAATTAATTAATTAAGAAGACAAGCTATGTCAACTAATCTAAATTAATTAACTATTGTTGTTTTGGACTAAGCTTCTTCGGGCTAGATTAGCAATCCCGAGAGCGTAAAATGCTATATCACCTTGGAGGTTTATCTGCACATGTGCTTGTTGAATGTTAATTAATGTTCCAAAGGTTGTCATAATTCATAAACATTTGATTTCAATAGTTTTGTTTTCTTGTTTTAGAATCTACTATAATGAGCTATCATGGTATTTGTAGACAAATTTTGGCTGGATAGAGGAATGAAGTTCTTGACACTCAGATTAACCCAAACTTTGATTTCAGTCAAGTTTTTAAATTTGGCTTAATTTACAAAATCTTCAAGCCTAGCCTTTGAAGGCCATCTTCCATAATCCATCCTGTTGGGATCATGTTTTTTTTAATTGAAGTATTCTCTTATTATAGTCACTGCATACACTATTATTAATTATGAAGTATATTTGAGCTTATTTAATGTCATGGAAAAGGCAACACTAGATGGAATATTGTAGAATTTATTATCTGGAAAAAATAAAGTTATGTCTCTGTTGTGTTTGAATAAAGAAAACTCACGTCACGTGTGTCAAGTGCATCCTCAACGCGCTCTACCCTTCTGTCTCCAGCCAGCAGCGCCCATCTCTTTGATCTGCTTGGCTTGGCCTTACCCTTTCTATTAGTAAACTTTTTTTTTTTTTAATTTTTTTTTGATATAGTTGTTCTGACTTGTGAATTCTGACATAATTTCAGTCAACAGGCTTGTTCAAGCACAAAAATGCCCTACCAAGACACAGCCCACAACTCTACCATCCATGAAGGCCTACATGAACCATCCTCAAAGGCCAAAATTCCTTTTTTTTTTTTGGGTCTTCGTATGTTCCTTCCTCTCCAATGTCAAAACCTCCCCAGATTGGAAAGTGAATATGCCAGCTATGATATACACGTATACACAATATTATATTATAATTCCAAGCCCTCCCATTTCCTTAACCTATAAAAAGGGGTTCCAAATGGTTGAAGCTCCATCAACATCACAATTCATCTTCTCTCTTTCAGCTTCTCTTATTGATTAATTTCCAAATTTGCTCACTGCTCTCTGCCTTTGTTTGGGAAAAGCAAGATGACACTGTCTGGTTCTTCACTTCCATCAATGGTTCTGCTTTCTCTGCTTGTATTTGGTACTCTTATAATAGGGTCGGAGTCACAGGGAAACTTCTTTGACAACTTTGACATTACATTTGGAGGCAATGAGCGTGCTAAGATTCTCAATGGAGGCCAACAACTAACACTTTCCCTGGACAAGAACTCTGGCTCTGGCTTCCGCTCCAAGAAGGAATACCTCTTTGGCAGAATTGACATGCAAATGAAACTTGTCCCTGGCAACTCAGCCGGCACTGTCACCACATTTTATGTAAGTTTCATTATCAATTCTTCAACTCAACTGCCTCCATAATTAAGCTACTATTAATTTACCTATAGCGCTGATTCCTTTATACTACTTTATGTGATCTGCAGTTATCTTCTGAAGGGCCAAACCATGATGAGATTGACTTTGAATTCTTGGGAAACGTTTCGGGACAACCTTACACCGTCCATACTAATGTGTTCAGCCAGGGGAAGGGTAACAGAGAACAACAGTTTCATCTCTGGTTTGATCCAACCAAAGCCTTCCACACCTACTCCATTGTCTGGAACCGTCAACGCATCATGTGAGTACTAATAAGATGCACCAACTTTGAATCTCTTTCAAACAATGGGATTAAGCAGTTTCCTGATGGATTTGCAATTTGTTTTTGTTCTTGCCTTTTTTTCAGATTTTTGGTTGACAACATTCCCATCAGAGTTTTCCATAACATGGAATCGTCTGGAATTCCATTCCTCACCAAGCAACCCATGAGGATTTACTCAAGCCTGTGGAATGCTGATGACTGGGCAACACAAGGTGGCCTTGTCAAAACTGATTGGTCACAGGCTCCTTTCACTGCCTCTTACAGAAACTTCAAAGCCAATGCCTGTATTTGGTCAGGATCTCAATCGTCTTGCACCTCAACTAGCACAAATTCTTTGCAAGATGGTGCCTGGCAGGATCAAAATCTGGATGCAGCTGGGCGGAACAGAATCAGATGGGTACAAAGCAAATTCATGGTTTACAATTACTGCAACGACTTGAAACGGTTCCCCCAGGGTCTCCCTCCAGAATGCAAGCGCTCTAGGTTTCTCTAGACACAGCTTTGAGATTACTTTATACTCAAAAATTGTTTACCCTCTCATCAAACATACAATTGTATTTATGAAATTCTTTATTCTTTGATTGTTTCTGACAAATATTTATTTACAATAAATAAAATAAATAACATATATATGGTTCCAATTTAAATCATACATCATCTTGTTACATACATATGATTTTGTGCTATCTACCATATTTCGGTGATTATTATGATACAAGTAGAATCTAGATGGTAAAATCGAAAAGAAACGAATCACTGGCAGTTGCAATCCCCCAGGGAAGTGTAAATCGTGAAAAATTACAATAACTCCACTTGAAAATGAAATGACAACAAAGTCGAAATTGTAGTTTTTTATTTATCAAGTAATAAAAAGAATACAATGGAGATGCAGCCGGTTGCGATTGCTGCATTCCCCAACTGCTGCCAGCTATCTCGTCCCTAAGAGCTTCTTCCATTTCCATTTCAATGAAAAACCCACCAATCTTTCCTTCCCCAGGAACCAATCCCACATCAAAAGCCTTTGTTTTTAACTCTTTGATCCACAACAACCAACAAATATTTCAACAAGAGAATCAGAATCAGAATCAGAACAAATTGGAAACTAGTGAGAGAGGTGGGTTAGAGACTGGACTCCAAACCAACCAGATCAAACTTAGCTGGCAACTTTGAGGAGCTACGTGAAATTAAAACTGGAGACAGAAAATTGAAAAATAAGATGATGAAATTAGAAAACAGAAATCCCATGCCTTTTCCCAACCAAAACTCCCATTCCATGCAGCTTGATATGCTATATCCCATGCTAATTATCCCCGAAGTTTGTACCTTTTCTACCATTTTAGAACAAATTAATTAAGAAGACAAGCTATGTCAACTTATCTAATAAAATTAATTAGTAATGATATATGTTATTTGGGACTAAGCTTATTCGGCTAACTTATTAGTAGTCCCCCAGCATGTAAAATGCTCTAATACCCTGGAGGAATTTACCTGCACATGTGCCTGTTGTTCCAGAGGTTGTCATAAACATTTAATTAAATCTCAAATTGTTTTGTTTAATTGTTATAGAATCTACTATCATCCTGCAGGTCTTTGTAAACAAATTTTGGCTGGAGCCTGGATGGAGGACCAAGTTTTTGACACCAACTTTCATTTTAGCCATTTTTTTCTTCTTTTTTTCTTTTCGTATTAGCAAGTTTAACACTACAAGCATAAACTCAATTTCGCTAAATTTACGCAATCTTTAATCCTTTGATGAAGGTCATCTTCGCACTATCCATCATGGTGGGAACATGTTTTTTTAATTCAGGTACTCTCCAATTATTATAGTCATGGAGTTTAATACTGTTGATCACCATCAGATTTGGACCCAAGGCCCACTAGTCAAATAAGGTCCAAGCCTCTAAGGTATATAAAGGGTAATGTATGGCTCATTTATTTCATTATGTTCTATGATATTCATTATGTCATATGACACTTACTATGCACTATGATGTTTCACTATGTAATATCACACTCCACCATACTCATAAACACTGAAAGTGGACCTCACTGACTTGACCGTCGGAGGAGATCCCCCCAAAACACCACAGGGGGACCTCTTTCTAACGGTTTACTCTCTTGCAGGTCTCTCTCGGAGCTCGATGTTGTGCCCGATAATTATTTGGCATCAACAAATACAGGTATCGACGGATATATCGAACAGATATATCAACGGATATATCGATGGATATATCGAGGTATCGATGAAATTCAAATATAAGTTGTCCAAAATGCACTATAATGATGGATATTTATAGTAAACGTTTAAATTTTGCCTTGAAATTTTGACCAATTCTTATTTACATATTTCCACATGTTTTAGAATCAAGATATGATAAATAGAGTATATGTAGACATTATTTTTTTTTTGATATTTTTTACTGCGAAAAGTGTATATAATATGTATAAATCAACTATACTAATTTAAACACACATTTATTTTATCTTCAAAATGATGGTTACCAAATAAACCACTTCATTAAATGTAAAAAATTATATGATTTCTTTTCTGAAGCAAGAAAGTACTAGATCATAATTATAAATGCATTATTTTACATTATTTTAGTCACAAAAGCACAAATACAATCTCAGTACCACATTGAATTTCTTGAAGGCTCAAAATCACTACTACCGTAGTTACCACTGCTATGACTTTTACTAGGTATAGATGTATCATCTCCCCCGGGGGCGGTAATCCAGTTAAAATATTCAAGCCATGACATATAAGGTTTATAAACCACCATATAATTGTGCACATATTCCAAATATGTCTCTCAACTAATACTTGTTAGCTATCCAATAGGGGGGCACTCACCCGAAACCGCGTCCGCGTTTGGCTGTTGAACCGGATGCTCATTATAAGTCTGTTGTTCAAGTGGATACTCTGGATACATGTTAGATGAAACCGATGATTCAAACTCATTTGCTCCACATCTAGTACCATAACTAGAATTTGATTCAAAATGCCCTTCATATCCAAATGAACTAGATGCAGTCACATAAAATTATTGTGACCAATATCAAATTGGTAATTTCAGTCCAATTACTATTTAATAAATGACCAAAAAGCATTTGAATGAAATTGTATTATCGAGAAACCCGGGTCTATCTCAAACCGAATCACCTAAACGAAACAATTATTTGCATTACTATTACCACCGTTTTGTAAAAATGACTTCAATTGCTAATACTTTTGAAAAAATGAAATAATTCATCGAAATGTCGCTTATATTTTTAATCCTAAATGTAAAAACGAAAAAAAAATATTTAATTTAATATAGATATTTACGGATATATCGAGATTTATCGAGATATCGATAAATATCGACGGATACACGGATATATCGACGGATATCCCGTGACATTGAAATTTTTTTGGATATTTATATCGAGGGGTATAGATATCAGATATATCGACGGATATTTAATTCCATGATTATAGTTAATACATGCTAATGCTATATTGCTACTAGCAAAGGGGGCGTCTAACAAAAAAGAACAATTGAGTAAACTATATCTATATTGATAATACGTACATTGATGAACTCGTAAGCAAAACTATATACCTGAACCTAATTCAAAATGCATCTTCAGGTCCAACTAGCTACCACATCCCATCCAAAGCCAAATCCACTACAACATTTCATCAATTTGATGATATTGTTTCGTTAACACCCTCAGTTTACTGCAAATGTGAATCTTAAAGAGTACACTCTCACGCATCTTTACCCTCATCAATGTCACAAGCCTATCCACTCTAAGTTCAGTAGCACTCAACCATATCAATACAAGAGTATACTGATGCCTCAAATGTCCATATACTCCTTTGGTTTGCCATTTATACCGCTTCAGTCAATACAAGAGTATACTGATGCCTCAAATGTCCATATACTCCTTTGGTTTGCCATTTATACCGCTTCAGTCAATACAAGAGTATACTGATGCCTCAAGTGTCCATATCCTCAAATGTCCATATACTGCTTCAGTGAACTTAGAGTGGATAGGCATCTCTCTGCTTCAGAAAACTACAAGAAGAATATTCCATTGTTGTATAAAACCCACCTGCTTCAGTCAAAAGGGGAACCAATGAAAAAGATGTTAATGACGAAGACGCAGTTAGGGATTTCGTTGCTACTTAACTGTATTTCGAAAAGAGCTTTCTTTGTCAACCTACTTAATCTAATTAATCGGCGACTCTTGCAGGTTCTTGATGTGCGTTCTTCCTTTTTGTTCTATTTGCAGAAAGCGGGATTACCGTAAGCTATAAGGAAGAGAACACTACTTATTACCCCTCTTGCACAAGCCTCTTGCTACTTGCTTATTTGCGGGCTAGTTACCGGATCGCCTTAAGTATTGTATTTTGATTCACTAACTGAAGAGGTCAGGTCATTAAGGCGAGATTCTTATGTTGAGCTTGCGACTCTACGCACTTCATTACGGCAGTATGGGTCTCCCCTTGGGAACCCTATGATGACTAGCTTTGAAGGCGGGATTGTTCAATAACATCGATTCTTCGAGAGTGAGCCGATAGTAGGCGCCCAGTACCCGAGGTATTCCCAACCCAGTCCTCTCGTACTAGGGCCCCTATTAATGGTTTGTTCGTCCACGGAGGGTGAATCCCACGACGAAACAAGGGAATGAAAGACCCCCGAAGGAGGGAATTATTCATGGGCACACTACCTGGAGATTGATTGGCGGCATAGTAGCATATGATACCTAACCGGTGCTGGTGCCGGCCTCTCGTAGAAGATGCCAAATGAAGCTTTACCGATAGGGAGGTTTTTTTATAAACTTGGTAAGCAAGTCGGTAAAAGAAAATAAGTAATAGAGCTTTGAGGGATTGAGCGCTGAGAAGCAAATTCATAGCTGGTATATTAGATATGCGCTCTCGTCAATATATAGAGTGCAGGTATAATATAGGCTAACGAGCTGGTACGCTTGACGTTTTCCCGGGGAAATAGGCATCGAGTAAGTTCTCAGTATTTAAGCAATGAAATTTATTTTCCGAGTAGGGGCAAATTTTCATGCTTTTTGCTTTTTTGGTGATAGTAGGTGCGGCACCGGACTAGAGCATGATTGAAACGAATTCCAAATCTTCCAAGTTGCGCTTTCCCGAGCCAGCATCCCTTGCTCAAGTAGTTTCATACTAGGACAGACTGCTAATTCTCCTACTTCCCGAAGCAAGTCTAGTCTTATAGGTAGTTGAAGATGGAGTGGGCTATAACACGAACGGTTATAAGTTCCTGCAGCTAAGTATTCAAGCATAGACTCTGACACGGAGACTAAACCTGCTTAGAAAGCGACTTCCTCTGAAAAGTCATTCGAAATCGTTAACTTTGAGGTTATCTCTTCGGAAAGGAAGGGCTCTAGGATAGCCAAAGGGATTAGTCAAAGGGAAAGAATCCACCGAAGACTCAATTCCTGAACTCGCTTGAGAGCTAGAACTAGTAAGAAAAATCCAATACCTCATGCCAGACAGGTAGCCTGCAAGAGAAAGGACTAAAGGTTTCAGGGAGATGGTGCATCAAGCTCTTTTCTTCGCTATTCAAAATACGGGGTAAACGTCAAACGTTTCTGCAAAAGAAGCGCAAGAACAGGAAGCTCAATCGTTTATTCCGGACTTGAGTAACCTATGGGGCTAGTCGACTTGTACCCCTTTTATGCATCTGCTTTCGGGCAGGAGGAATGTTATCCAACTCAAAAGCTAGATTAAATAGCTCCGTTTCGATTTCCAGGGTTTTTTGAACGCGAAAGTAGGATCTTGCCTGAAACTCTTAAAGGCTCTATTGTAGTGCGCATTGTTGGCTTGATTAGTCTGGGTAAGTTAACTACTAGTCTTCAGTTATAACTGGCAATCCCATTAGAATAGAACTCGATGGGAAAGGAAAGCACGGAAGGTCAAAGCTCAAGCCGGGGGATGAGCTGTAAAGCCAAGAGGATGACTAGGTGACAACATGTAGTTCAAGTGAACAGTACGTAGGAGCTGAGCAAAGTAGCAGCTCACATTCCGAATTCTTCAAAACCTCTAGGCGATTTAGCGAATGAATCGATACTAATAACTAACTCTATCGCTGCTACTGAGCGACCCCCTTTTGGTTTACGTGAATGTTCAACAGACAGCGTGAGATAAGATTACCCAGTCTGCCCAATAAACATCCTATTCGCGAATTCCCTTGCGGAGGAGTCAGCTACTGGAAATGTGTCTCCCATTCCTACTACTGCTTCTGAGGCAAGAGATGCAAATTCATAGTCAAAGAGGAGAACAGTCCCTTAACCCGAGGTTTATAAATCAGCTCTTATGACTCACAACAAGAAAAGAAGTTCAGGGTAAAGACCAGTCCCTAATCGAAAGAGTTATTCTCGGGGAAATTACATAAGAGGAAACTAAATCATAAAGGCTTTCATCCATCGCTTTCACTACAACTCTGGGAACTGAGCGAGAGGGGAAGGGGTATATTCTCTTTTTCAGGTAAATGTCTATTGTGTATAGACTGTGTCCTTGTGGTATTTAATAAGTGAGTGTTCAGAATAAGTCTTTGGTATATTTCTATGTACAGTTTGGAAGGCTTGTCTTACCATCAGTCTTTGGTTAACTAACACCTCAACCCCTTTCTCTATCTCTAAGCTATCTACCACTCCTTAAGAGGTATTTCTCGCTCAGGTTCCATGTCCAATTTCTATAAGACTATTTGGGATTAGGAAGTAGGGCATTAGCATTCCTAGTAAACAACCCCCAGTCCAGTAAAGAACGGGGAAGGGAAGGAAGCTAGTACCTTTAGAAACTCAACGAGAAAGGCTAGTCTTTCAACATCCGGTGTAATCCAGCTAAGCCGTCGAGGAGGACGGGAAACTATCGCCATTCGACTCGACCATGCATGCAAATGAGATATCTCTGTCTGCTGTAGATTCAAGGCAGAATTCGCCACTTTCTTTCATATGTGATGTAGTTGCTTTGCTCCCTTCAAATAAAAATAGATAGGCTTGCAACGAGCCTTCCAAAGTCCCCAAAGATCGGTGAGTCTATTCCCGTGAATGATTCCCTCGCTTCAGACAATATAATGGAATCACAGCCAAACCCATTCCCGGATCCAGGAAAATACCTTGAGAAAAAGGGTTTAGTTCTTGAAGAAGGTTCTCTCTCCGTATTTTGTTAATGATGTGCTTCCTTTAAGGCTCCTGTCTCTAGTCCAGTCTAGTCCTTTCTTGCAAGCGATTTCCTTTTTCTAGTCCCTGGCTGGGGTTTTACTTGTCTATCAACTTGCTAGACCAATTCCTAAACCAATTATATGTCCAAAGTTGTTTAATCTGTCCTTTCTTGTTTCGACTGGGTAATATGAATCTAAACGAATAAGAAAGACTAGAATCTCCCGAAATGCCATAGGTAGAAATTTTGTTTAGAATTTCACTAGTTGCACTCGAAAGGCCTCTCAATCTTACTCTGCCCCCATAGACATTAAGCTACTAGAAAAAGGGCTAGCACTTTTGCTGGCTTAGTTGCGAATGGGAAACTATTGGCTTACATTTATCGCTCGTGCCATTAATCCAAGATAATGGTTGAAAGAGTAGCCTTTCCACAGCTACAAGATTAAGGTATTCATCTTACTCTTTCATGAGAACGAAAGGAAATGCAGATGCTGAGATTTCAAGTACAAGTAAGCCCCATAGGTTACTCACTACAAGACCAACAACATAAACAGGGTTTTCTTTCAATTACCTGCACCTGCTTGCTAGTAAGATCACTCTGACAGATAGACTTCGGGTTCAGGTATAACAGTTTCCCACTCTGCAACTAGGAATTTCCTTGTTAATCTGCTTTCATTTTTAATGGCAGAAGATGAATTAGTGGAGGAAACCCCTAAACCAAAAACAAATAAATCATGCAGTTGTTCCTACACGGATAGAGATTCCCTAGCTCTCGTTGCCTTATCTCTTGAATCAGAATTTACTACTACTCGAGCGAAGAACCTACCTGTCGTATCGAAGCGATCGATCGGGGCATCAGTTTCTAGTGAGAGATACAATAAATAGGAAGGCAACTCTAAAGAGTACCCCATAGATTCCACCAGACCCTTAATCTGCTTTCGGTTATTTGACTAACTAAGACTTTGGGGACCTCCTTCCTGTTCTTCTAATCTGATCTGATAGGTGTATAGGTCGGTTGGAAATGTAAGCATAAGCAGTGGAGTGGAAGTTAGTTCATAGGCTAACTCCTAATTGATGAATCATAATTTGCATTTGCTTTAGAACTCGAAGCAATAAATGTTTCGGTTGGTGCTTAACAAATCACCTCATTCCCCAACTAAGCAAGAAACTTTGAACCAGAAGAGAGAACCTTATCTTACTCACTAGCCTATGGGAGAATCTATCTATTCTGTTTGCTTTGCTCTAGGGAGTTTCGTAGGGGATAAAAGCAAATCAATAAGAAATCCCGACCCGCGCTTATCCCAGCAGGCAACAAGACTGGTAGATGAAGTGAAATGACCTGTTAAGCTAACAAGCGCGTTGAATCTCGCCTTTGACTTGTCTAGCCTTCTAGTCTTGTCTTATCTTTCGCTATCCCTTCTGGGAATGCTCTACATAAACCCCCGAAGACGAGCTATCAAATTAACTCCTCATACTCATACTCAGGCTAATCAGAATATGAATTTCTTACTCGAAGCAATAAATAGGCATATCTCCCACCAGACCTTTATTCCGGACTTTAGTAATCCGAATGGGCTTTCTTACTAGGACTCAAAATCAAGTACTTCCCACTTACTATCCCTTTCTATTCACTTGTATGAAGACAAGGAAACTAGACAAAAGGTAATAAGGGCATGCAACTAAGGAAAATAGGACTCCCACTATATTGATTACCCGAGAATCAGCTGAGCTATTTAATAAGAAATTGACGTATAAAGAGGCAAGGCATTCAAGAAGCTGCTCTTGCTCTTGGAGTAAGGTCATTCATTAGGGAATATGGAGTACAGCCCCTTCTTCGGCATATCGCTTATGAAAAGCTAACCCTTCCTATTGCAATAATCTATACCCCAGATTCTTCAACCATAAAATCAAGCGCTGTTTACGAGTAATGCAAAAGGAGCTCCCCGAAGTACTAGTACTAAGTCTAAGAGAGCCAAACCAAAGAGCTTGTAACCCCTGCAACAGCTACAAACCCTTGCTACAGGTCTTTCAGACAGTGCGCCTAGAGGCTCGTTAAGACCTAACTCTAAAGCTAGAAGGTATTATGGAACTTGATAGCTCGTTCGTGGAAGGTTTCCGTAATCGTGGAAGGCTAACTCTTATGACTACTCATCCAAGTAAACCTGAGAGTGAAACCCATTGACTAAAGTATGGTGCCTTATTATCAGGATCCGAGTAGTCTATTTCACCGAAAGGAGAAGAGGCTATGGTGTATGGGGAAAAGGAAAAGAGACCCGTCCTTAACCAACCCGTTGCTCCAATTTCATGTACTTTCTTTTGCTTCTTCGCCTTAGAAAATGTATCCACTCTTTATTGGGTGGTTTTGAAGTAATTCAAGAATACCTCATCCCAAGTAATCAATGATGAACCTTCTGAAGGAAAGAAAGCAAAAAGCCTTATTTTATGTCTCAGCACTACTTCGTCCCCTCGCACTCCAAGGGTTAAGTCTTGGATGGCCAGTAATTGGCTTAAGACTTGACGGGTTGGGTCGCACGGGGGAGAGATGAGGACTCACATGTAAATCAGGGAGATTGTTGAGAATTTACATGTGAGGAACATCCCCACAGATGGGTTGTTGGAATAGCTTATATACATGAAGGACTCAAAAAACCATCAATCTAGACTTTTGTGTTCGGATTAGTTTATTCCTCTCCCAACATATTACATGTGTAAAGCAAAACCAAATAAGCAAAACGTTCTAAAAGCTCATATTTCCTGCATAGTGGAATATCAAACATGGTAATAATTCATTAGTGGAATATCACATTCCCACCACAAACCATACGGTGGCCCCTAAGAAGTTTGACTTGTAGAATCAAATCACGTGCCTTTGACCTACCTAGAAATTCATATCACGTGCCTTTCATTTGACCTACCTAGAAACTCAACCATTTATGGATTGATTCAAATTCTAATGTTGAAGTGCTACAATATCTACCCCTTGTATTACGTGGTACTGATTTTCTTTCCAAATTCTCATAGTCTTTTTCTTTCTTTGACTTGCTCACACCATTTTGGATTTGCTGTTTAATTTGATCATTCTTGGGTGTGTTCCTTCCCCTGTTCTCTCTGTTTTTTATGTCATTTGCTTTGCCTTCCCAGTTCCCACCCCGACCCAAAAGAAAAAAATGGCAGGGCAGGCATAGTTGTTGCTTCTGCCAACATATCTTGGGTTTTTGTTAAGACGTTCAAGGAGAAACTGGAAAGAAGGTAAAACACAGTTGTTTTTTCTTTTGCTTCGATTTCCTTTTGTAACCCTTTTTCATCTGAAAAGTTGCTATTGTTTTTTTTGCTTGGGCAGAGAAATCCAGCTGAGATCATGCTTTCAGCTTCACATTTGAAAAGGGTAATTGGGTTGGTGGTGGATCATGTTGTATTGGTGAATGAGAATGGTGATGGTGGATCATCGGCTGATGGATGATCAATGGGGAGCGGCTCGTGAGCATTTTTATGGCCACCCAGAGCTTGGGAAAAGTTGCTTATGATTCCATCACCATCAAAAACACCACTAGTGAACCAGTGGAGTTGTGGACTAAAATTTTGATAAGCCTCAATCTGTATTTGTGGGAAAGGTTGCTTATGATTCCATCACCATCAAAAACACCACTAGTAAACCAGTGGAGTTGTGGACTAAAATATTAGTACATATGTTGCTGAGTGTTGCACATAAACTTTTTTTTGAAGAATGTTGCACAGAAACTTTTATCATCAATTCATCATCAAGCTGCAGCATTTTTGTGTTGAAATTTGACCATGAATTTATGTTCATTAGGTACTCATAAGTGTGTGGCCATTTTAAATTTCTGAAATTGTATGAACATGGCTTTTTAATTTTCTCTTTATAGCCAAGTACCTAATTATGTTCATATATTGTCAAAAGTTGGATGTAAAGTTCAATCCTAGAGAAGCAGGTAGCTAATTAAGAAAAATCCAGAAAAGGATCATATATACTATGTTCAACATATCTGTCTTGACTCCTGAATTATATCTCCATCACAGTATTTACATGCAGCTATTCTATGGAGATTATCAAGAATGCTTGTAATTCAAACGCGTCGGGTTCTCAGCTTGACTGAATGGGTTGAAAGATGACTAGAGCTTTTCTTTGGGGGATAACTCTTAGTTAGGAGCATAGCTATGTGAAAAAGCCACTTTAACACACGCACCTAGGGTCTGAGTCTGACAACAGCAAATGTAATATCCTACAAGGGGAAAACAATATACAAACCAAAACTGAAGAAGCTCTTTGTTTCATGGATCTCAATAACATCAGGCTTCTTTGCATGAATTTGCCAGCTATGACATATATTATATATGTGTACACAATATTTTAATTCCGAGCCCTCCCATTTCCTTAGCCTATAAAAAGTCCTTCAAATGGTTGGCACTTCCATCAAAATCACAACTCATCTCTTCTCTCTTTCAACTCTCTTATTGATTGATTTCCAAATCTGCTCACTGTTCTCTGCTTTGTTTGGGAAAGGCAAAGATGTCTTCACTTTGGAATGGAAATGCAAATTATTGGAATGGAAACTAAACCAACTGTCTTGAAAAGTTAGACACTTGAAAATGAGATGATCATAAAGAAGTTAGAAAATTATAATGTAGTTGTTTATTAAAAGGAAAGAATACATTAATGGAGATGCAGCCGGTTGCCATTGCTGCATTCCCCAACTGCTGCTATCTCCTCCCTAACGCCACACCGACCAGATCTGGTAACTTCGAGCTGCTGCTACGTGAAAAATAGGACTGGGAGACAGAGACATGCATGTTAAAATAAGCATAACACGTGAGTTCATCTATTACTAATTTACTACTATAAAATACTGACAAATAAGATGATGATATATATATATATGATATTAAAAAACAGAACCCATGCCAAGCGCGTATAAATGCTCTAACACCCTTTATGTTTATCTGCGTACACAGGTGCCTGTCGAATATTGTTGATTTTTGTTCCAAAGGTTGTCATAAACATTTAATTGCAATAGTTTTGTTTTTATCTTGGTCTTTGTAAACAAATTCTGGCTGAATAGAGGTTGAAGTTTAGATTACCCCAACTTTCATTTCAGCCAACTGGGGTTTTTCCTTTTTTGCTCTTTTTTTTTTATTAATTTTCTTTTCTTTTTCTTTCCATGTTCAAACTTGACTTCGAAAAATGATAAACAGTTTAATATTACTACATGCATAAACTAAATTTTGCTATCAATTAAAGAAATCTGTAAGCCTTTTTAGGCCATGTTCCAACCTGACGGGATCATCTTTTTTTAATTAAAGTATTAATTCTCTCGTTAGTACATACTACTAATTAATGAGATATATTTGAGCTTATATATCTAAAAAATTTTAAGCATGGCAAAGGCAAAACTACATGGAATAATACTGTAGAATTTATTTATCTGTAAAATAACACCGATCCATTGTGTTTAAATAAGAAAGCTCAAGTCAAGTAGTGTGTGATTTACATACACAAGGCAAGTGTAGTTAAAGATAAATATAACAATTCAGATTTTCTTATCACTGAAATCTCTACAATTTAGAGAATTCGAACTATAACAAATCAGAATTCAAATCATAGGTTTGTTGGGGAGGATAAAACAGTGATCTTATCCTCCTATAAGCCCTACCTAATTAGATAGATTCTCCTACCACCTTTTTTATTAGTAAGCTTTTTCTCATTTGGATATAGTTGTTCCGCTTGTGAATTTTGACAATATTCCTATAGTCAACACGCTTGGTTTCAAGCACCCAAAAGAAAAAAAACCTCACCAAGAGAGCCCATACCATAATCATCCATGAAGGCTTGCATGAACCATCCTCAAATGCCAAAACTCTTCTTTTGCAGGCTTCGTATGCGCCTTCCTCTCCCAGATTGGAAATTGAATTTGCCAGCTATAACATATAGTACACAATATATTATATTTTAATTCCAAGTCATCCCGTTTCCTTAACCTATAAAAGGGCTTCAAATGGTTGATCCTCCCACAACATCACAATTTATCCTCTCTCTTATAATTAATTTCTAAATCTTCTCACTGCTCTCTTAATTCCTCTGTTTGGGAAAAGCAAAATGTTTTTGTCTCCTTCTTCACTTCCATCAATGGTTCTGCTTTCTCTATTTGTATTTGCTACGCTTATTATAGGCTCGGACTCACAAGGAAACTTCTTTGACAACTTTGACATTACATTTGGAGGCAATGAGCGTGCTAAGATTCTCAATGGAGGCCAACAATTAACACTTTCCCTGGACAAGAATTCTGGCTCTGGCTTCCGCTCCAACAAGAAATACCTCTTTGGCCGAATTGACATGCAAATGAAGCTTGTCCCTGGCAACTCAGCTGGCACTGTCACCACTTTTTATGTAAGTTTCATATCATTTCATTATCAACTCTTTAAATCAGCCGCCCTTTACCAATCTAATTCCTTTATATGCTACTTTATGTAATTTGCAGTTATCTTCTGAAGGGCCAAACCATGATGAGATTGACTTTGAATTCCTGGGAAACGTTTCCGGACAACCTTACACCGTCCATACTAATGTCTTCAGCCAGGGGAAGGGTAACAGAGAACAACAATTTCATCTCTGGTTTGATCCAACCAAAGCCTTCCACACCTACTCCATTGTCTGGAACCGTCAACGTATCATGTAAGTACTAATAAGATCAATGCACCATTAACTTTGAATCTCTTTAGTACTTTTATGGCAAGCAATGGGATTATTGTGCAGTATTCTGATGGATTCATTTTTTTTTTCTTTTCAGATTCATGGTTGACAACATTCCCATCAGAGTTTTCCACAACATGGAATCAATGGGAGTACCATTCCCCACCAAGCAACCCATGAGGATTTACTCAAGTCTCTGGAACGCTGATGACTGGGCAACACAAGGTGGCCTTGTCAAAACTGATTGGTCCCAGGCTCCTTTCACCGCCTCTTACAGAAACTTCAAAGCCAATGCCTGTATTTGGTCAGGGACTCAATCGTCTTGCGCCTCCACCACCACAGATTCACTGCAAGATGGTGCCTGGCAGGAACAAAATCTGGATGCAGCTGGGCGGAACAGAATTAGATGGGTTCAGAGCAAGTTCATGGTTTACAATTACTGCACCGACTTGAAACGGTTCCCCCAGGGTCTCCCTCCAGAATGCAAGCGCTCTAGGTTCCTCTAGACACAGCTTTGAGACTACTTTATACCCCAAAAATTATTACCCTCACATCAAACATGTATTTATGAAATTCTTTATTCTTTCATTGTTTCTGTCAAATATTTACAATAAAAAATAAACCACTTCTGGTACCAATTTAATTATACATCATCTGCTTAATTACATACATATCATTTTTGTTCTAGCTACTACCATGCACCTAAGCATGGCTTGGCTCCTAGAGGTATCAATTAATCTATCGGGTTTGATTACCTTAGAACTTTTGGTACCACTAGACACTATCTGTATAACCCAATCTCCAACAAAAGGGAAAAAAAATAATGAATCAAAGTTATTTTATATTTTATCAAGTAATTAAACCGGTTAAAGGAATACAGTGGAGATGCAGCCCGTTGCCATTGCTGCATTCCCTACAGCTTCATCCATTTCCCTTTCAATGAAAACCCCATCAATCTTTCTTTCCCTATCCGCATAAGTGCATGTCTATCCGAGTTGACTGTAGCAGAACAAATTGGAAACAAGTGATGAGAGAGGCCACACCAACCGATCACGCAAAACTGGCAACTTTGAGTTACGTGAAAATAAAACTGGAGACAGAGACATGCATGTTGCGGATAAGCATATAACACGTGATCAGTTCAATTATTTCTACTATAATAGGAAAATATAAGATGATGAAAGGGGGAAAAAAACAGAAATCCATGCCTTCTCCCAACCAAAACTCTCATTCCATGCAGCTTCCTATGCTATATGCCATGCTTATCTCCCTAGTCCAAAGTGTGAACCATTTCTACCATTTTAGAACAATATTAAGGACAAGTCAACTAATATAGATTAATTAATGTTGTTTTGTGCTAAGCTTTTTCGGTTCGTTAGCAATGGCCCCGAGAGCGTAAAATGCTCTAATACCCCTGATTTTCATCTGCACATGTGCCTTGATATACTACTAATGAAGTATATTTTTAAGCATGGCAAAGACAAAACTACATATGGAATCTGTGTAAGAAAAGAAAAAAAAAAACATCAGAATATCGCGTTGTTCTCTTAGATCTGCTTGGCTTGGCATCCTAATTGCCTATATTTTCCTTTTACCTTTTCTATTACTAATTATCTTTTTCTCATTTTAACGTAATTCTCTAGTCAACACGCTTGGTTTCCAGCACAAAAGCCCCACCAAAGACACAGCCCATAACTCTACCATCCACGAAGGCCTACATGAACCATCCCCTGGTAGGAAAGTGAATTTGCCAGCTATGATATATATGTATACACAATATTTTAATTCCAACCCCTCCCACTGATGAAATTCCTTAACCTATAAAAAGGGCTTCAAATGGTTGAAGCTCCATCAACATCACAATTCATCTAATTCTCTCTTATTGATTGATATCCAAATCTGCTCACCACTCTCCTTTGTTTGTGGAAAATTAAAGCAAGATGTCTTCCTCTCCTTCTTCACTTTCACCAATAGTTCTGTTTTCTCTGCTTGTATTTGCTACACTTATAATAGGGTCGGAGTCACAGGGAAACTTCTTTGACAACTTTGACATTACATTTGGAGGCAATGAGCGTGCTAAGATACTCATTGGAGGCCAACAACTAACACTTTCCCTCGACAAGAATTCTGGCTCTGGCTTCCGCTCCCAGAAAGAATACCTCTTTGGCAGAATTGACATGCAAATGAAGCTTGTCCCTGGCAACTCAGCTGGCACTGTCACCACTTTTTATGTAAGTTAATTTCATATCATTTCATCATCAATTCTTCTAACTCAACTGCCCTTTTAAGCTTGTTTTACCTATAGCTAATTCCTACTACTTCACGTCATTTGCAGTTATCTTCCGAAGGGCCAAATCATGATGAGATTGACTTTGAATTCTTGGGAAACGTTTCTGGACAACCTTACACCGTCCATACTAATGTCTTCAGCCAGGGGAAGGGTAACAAGGAACAACAATTTCATCTCTGGTTTGATCCAACCAAAGCCTTCCACACTTACTCTATTGTCTGGAACCGTCAAAGCATCATGTAAGTAGTACTGCAATAACTTTGAATCACTTTAGTTCTGTCATGGCAAGCTATGTATGATCATCAATTTTAAAGCAGTGGGATTGTGCAATTTTCTGATATGGATTTGCAATTTGTTCTGGCTCTTGCCTTTTTTTCAGATTCCTGGTGGACAACATTCCCATCAGAGTTTTCCACAACATGGAATCGTCTGGAATTCCATTCCCCACTAACCAACCCATGAGGATTTACTCAAGTCTGTGGAATGCTGATGACTGGGCAACACAAGGTGGCCTTGTCAAAACTGATTGGTCACAAGCTCCTTTCACTGCCTCTTACAGAAACTTCAAAGCCAATGCCTGTATTTGGTCAGGATCTCAATCATCTTGCGCCTCAACTACCACAAATTCACTACAAGATGGTGCCTGGCAGGATCAAAATTTAGATGCAGGTGGGCGGAACAGAATCAGATGGGTGCAGAGCAAGTTCATGGTTTACAATTACTGCACTGACTTGAAACGGTTCCCCCAGGGTCTCCCTCCAGAATGCAAGCGCTCTAGGTTCCTCTAAAAGGCAGCTTTGAGACTACTTTTTTTTTTTGGGCAATAGCATTGAGACTACTTTATACCCAAAAATTATTACCCTCTCATCAAATATACAATTGTATTTATGAAATTCTTTATTATTTGATTGTTTCTGTCAAATATTACAATTGTTAATAAATCACTTCTGGTTGCAATTTTATTATACAATACCTGGTTACATATATGATTTTTGTGCTAGCTAATTTGTTTGACCCAATCTCCAACTCCAACAAAAGAAAAAATAAAAAAGAATCTATTTATCAATGTATTTGGCTAGTAATGATACAAGTAGAATTGAGATGGTTAAATCGATGAGAAACGAATCAACCCTTTCTGCCACTGGATGCTCCAACTGTCCGAAGTGTAAATTGTAAACTAAACCAATTGTGGTGTAAAGTTACACAGTAGAAAAATGAAATGATAAACAAGTTTTTTTTTTTGGCCGAAAAATGATAAACAAGTTAGAAAATGTAGTTGTTTATCAGGTAGTAATTAAATATATACGTTGGCCATTGCTGCATACCCCAACTGCTGCTGTATAACTATAATGTATATATCCCGTCCCTAGCTTCATCCATTTCCATTTCAATGAAACCCACCATTCTTTCCTTCCCCTGGAACCAGTCCCATATCAAAAGCCTCTTATTTTAACTCTCCCCACAACAACCAACAATTTTTTTTTTTGAGGAAACAATTATTTTAGAAAGATTATTAGAGAATAGGTAGTTAAGTTAATCATCCTTAGTTAAATAATTAAGCTTGGTTAGTTGAGTTAGGTAATTGATAGTTAGTTATGGTTAAGTAATTGGTTAGTTACTAAGTTTAGTATAAAATGTAATAGGATCGATTGTAAACTTTACTCTTTCTCTTTCTTCTTTTCTTCTTTCTTCTTCATCTTTGTAAATCTGATATGGTATCAGATGTTCTTTTGCTTCCGCTCACTTGATCTTTTCTGGATTTTCCAGATTTTCTTTTAGTTTCTCAGAAATTAAACGAATTTCTTTCTCTTGATTTGTTCTATTTTTCATCTTTTCTACTAAATCAATGGCTTCATTAGCAGCTTCTGGTTCCTCTGCTACTGGTTCTTCTCGGCCTGAGGATTTTCCCTCAAGTCCTTACTAAATCCATGCCAACGAGAATCCAATGTTGGTTCTGGTTTCTGCAGTTCTTACTAGTCCCAATTATCACTCTTGGAATCGCGCCATGAAAATGGCTTTACTCATCAAGAATAAGCTTCATTTTGTTGATGGTTCTTTGCGAATTCCAGCTCGTGATGATCCTTTATATCAAGCTTGGTTCAGATGCAATAATCTTGTCATCTCCTGGTTAGTACATTCTGTCTCTCCTTCTATTGCCCAGTCGATTATTTGGTTGGAATCTGCAGTAGATATTTGGAATAACCTGAAATCTAGGTTTTCACAAACCAATTCTTTTAGGATTTCTGATCTTTGTAGTGAACTCTACACTAGTAATCAATCTTTAACAGTTCATGAGTTCTTTACAAAATTGAAGGTTTTATGGGATGAACTCAATATTTTAAGGCCTATTACTTCTTGTTCTTGTGATCCTGTTTGTTCTTGCACTTTGGCCAAGAAGGTTCGTGAATTTCATGAAAATGATCAGGTTATGATCTTCATTAAGGGTCTTTCAGATCTTTATTCTGGTATTAAGACACAGATTTTAATGATGGATCCACTGCCTTCATTGAATAAGGCATATTCTTTGGTGATCCAGCAAGAACGATCTGTTTTGAATGTGCTTCCTAGTTCTACTAATGTTAATGTTTTAGCTGTTAAGGCTCCTATAGTTTCAAAGGGTGGTCATGTACTTGGTTTCAAGAAGAATTTTAATAATACCAAGAGGCCTCAATGCTCATTTTGTGGTCGAGAAGGGCATACTATAGAGAAGTGCTACAAGAAACATGGATATCCATAGAATTATAGTCAGAACTTCAAAGGAAAAAGGCCTTCTCATGTTGCTAATGTTGTTGAAGCTATGGAGGATTCTGTGACACCAGAAAGTGCTGACACAAATGAGGTTTTTCACTTGACAAAGGATCAGTATCAACAACTTATGCATTTGATTCAGCCTCAACTTCATCATGTTAATACAGCTGTCACACTTCCTCAATCATCTGCTAGTACATCATATGGTACCTTCTACCCTGATAATTGTGTCATTGATCCTAAAATATCTCTGAATGTTTTTACTAACAAAACCAATGCAGCTACATATTGGATCATTGATACAGGGGCTACTGATCACATTACTTGCAATATTAATTCTTTTTCTTCTTATAGAAGGTTCATAATGTTTATGTTGGGTTGCCTAATAATACTAAAGTCTTAGTCACACACATTGGCACTGTAAAGTTTAATAATTTACTAATACTTTCTAATGTCTTATATGCTCCTGATTTCTCATTCAATCTTATTTCAATAGGGAAACTTACTACTACATCTATTGTTGTTTAATCACCACATCTTCTCATTGTCTCATCCAGGACATCCATCATTTGAGGATGATTGGAGTTGCTGAGAGATCACAAGGCCTTTACAAATTGCAATATAAATCTACTGATGCTTTGCATACTGCTTCTGCAATTACACATGTCAATGAACTTGCAAATGTTGCTATGTCTGCTATTCCTGTTGAAAATTCTAATGTTCCATCTTATAATGTTGCTTCTGAAGTTTCTGTTTTTGTTCCTTCTGATTCTATAAAGCATGTTGTTGTTGATTTTCCCTGTAATGCTGTTTCCATGGATGTTAATCATGTCTCTGGTTGTAATAATGATAATTCAGTTCTTTGGCACAATAGGTTAGGTCATTTGTCAAATCCTAGATTGAAGTTGTTAGCTCTTTATTCTATCCCTGTTACATTGTGTGAAATATGCCACATGTCTAAGCATAAACGAAGTCCTTTTCCTGTTAGTACTTCAACTAGTCATAATTGTTTTGATCTTATTCATGTTGATATTTGGGGGGATAATTATGCTCCCACTTTTAAAGGACAAACATACTTTCTTACCATTGTTGATGATTTTAGTAGGTTTACATGGGTATATCTAATGAAAAACAAGTCAGAAGCTTGACCTATAGTGCAAAATTTTGTTGAATTGGCGAAAATTCAATTTAATGCCAATGTCAAGTGTATCAGGACTGATAATGGGCAAGAATTCAACATGGCATCCTTTTATGAATCCAAAGGTATCATCCATCAAACTTCCTGTATTAAAACTCCTCAACAAAATTGTGTAGTTGAGAGAAAACATCAGCATCTTTTAAATGTTGCAAGGTCTTTACGATTTCAAGCAAATTTGCCTATAGAGTTTTGGGGATATTGTGTTTTGCATGCTGTATTTCTCATCAACAGAATCCCTACTCTTATTCTTAATAATGAATCACCTTATCAGAGAATGTTTCATAACTCTCCTCATCTTGATTCTTTAAAAGTCTTTGGATGCTTAGCTTTTGCTTCTAATCACAGTAACATTAAGAACAAGTTTGATAATAGAAGTATTAAAAGTATTTTCATAGGTTTTGTTCCTGGAGTCAAAGGATATAGATTATATGATTTAAGCTTAAATAAAGAATTTGTCTCTCTAGATGTTACTTTTTATGAGGATATTTTTCCATATTCTGCTACTTATGCTTCCACTGACAAAATGCAGTTTACAAAGCATAAGCTAGCAGATTCTATAATCTTACCTTCTTTCAAGAATGATGCAGTTTTAGAAATCACAGATGCAGATATTCATATGTCAAATCCTGATAGTCAACTTTCATCTGTTCCCGTTCAACCTCCAGCTCAACAATCAAATGAACAACTTCATACTAATCTTCCTGAAGATCAAAATATTCCAGATTCTAATCTTATTATTCCACACCTTCCTTCTACTACACAAATACAACAAACTCAAGCTACAGAGTTAAGAAGAAGTACAAGGATCAAAACTACTCCACCATATTTGTCCAGTTATAAGTTGGAAAAAACTAAATGTGCTCAAGTCCAGAAGACTAGTCCACACGATCTACCTACTGTTTTTTCTTATGACAAGGTTTCTACTAAGCATAAGGCATTTGCAGTAGTAATTGATACAGACAGAGAACCAAAGACATATAAAGAAGCTTTAACAAACCCTAATTGGCAACAGGCTATGGAGGAAGAGTTGGCTGCTTTGGAAAAGACTCAAACCTGGAAATTAGTAGACTTACCACCTGGGAAGAAAACAATAGGTTGTAAGTGGGTATACAAGGTTAAAAGGAAGGCTGATGGATCAATTGAAAGATATAAAGCACGATTGGTCGCCAAAGGATATACTCAACAGGAGGGTATTGACTATTTAGATACTTTCAGTCCTGTTGCAAAAATGGCAACAGTTAGAACTCTGCTAGCAGTCACAACATTAAAAGGATGGTTTCTTCATCAATGTGATGTTAATACAACTTTTCTTCATGGAGATTTAGAAGAAGAGGTTTATATGCGATTGCCAAAGGGATACGTATAGAATTCAACAAAAGTTTGCAAGTTAGTCAAATCATTATATGGTTTAAAACAAGCAAGCAGACAATGGAACATCAAGTTGACAGAACAGTTGTTTCAGAAAGGTTTTGTGCAATCTCAGGCTGATCACAGCTTATTTACAAAGAAAACAGGTGATAAATTCATTGCTTTATTGGTCTATGTAGATGATATTCTCCTAGCTAGTAATGATATGAATGAGATAAACATGATTAAACAACATTTGAATGATCTCTTTAGCATAAAAGACCTAGGAGAATTGAAATACTTTCTTGGATTAGAGGTCGCAAGATCTAAGCAGGGGATCAATGTTTGTCAAAAGAAATATACCTTAGACTTGCTTAAAGATATGGATTTCTTAGAATCCAAATCTGTTCCCACACCCATATTACCAGAAACTAGACTTACAAAGGATACATGAATTCCTCTTGATGATATTTCAAATTACAGAAAGTTAGTAGGGAAGTTACAGTATCTTACTACTACTCGACCAGACATATCTTTTGCAGTTCAGCAACTTGCTCAATTCCTTGATGCACCTGTTTCAATTCATTTACAAGTAGCTCATCGAGTTCTTAGGTATCTAAAAGGTACAATTGGGCAAGGATTGTTATTTCCATCAGAAAACTGCATATTCAGACTCAGATTAGGGTACCTGTTTAGACACCAGAAAATCTATAACAGGGTATTGTGTTTTTCTAGGAGGATCTCTTATTTCATGGAAGACTAAAAAGCAAACCACAGTAAGTAGAAGTAGCTCAGAAGCAGAATACAGAGCCCTAGCTTCAACTGTATGTGAAATACAGTGGTTACATTATATTCTGAAGGATTTGGATATTGCCATTACAGCGCCTACTCCCTTGTTTTGTGACAACTTATCAGCTATCCACATTGCCAAGAATCCAGTATTCCATGAACGAACCAAGCATTTGGATATTGATTGCCATGTGGTTCGCACACAACTGCAAAAAGGCTTGATTAAACTACTACATGTTACTTCTCATCTTCAATTAGCTGATTGTTTTACAAAGGGGTTATCTTCTACTAATTTTGCTAATGTCTTTTCCAAACTTGGAATACATAACTTGTATTCAGTTTGAGGGGGGGTATTAGAGAATAGGTAGTTAAGTTAATCATCCTTAGTTAAATAATTAAGCTTGGTTAGTTGAGTTAGGTAACTGATAGTTAGTTATCGTTAAGTAATTGGTTAGTTACTAAGTTTAGTATAAAATGTAATAGGATCGATTGTAAACTTTACTCTTTCTCTTTCTTTTTTTCTTCTTTCTTCTTCATCTTTGTAAATATGATAAAGATTGGTAACTTTCATTGTTGTACTATTCTTATAATTACTAAAAATGTAAGTTTATGGAATTTGTTGATAGTCTTATTATCTACATATTCAATTTATTTTAGCTATAAGATTGGTTGAAAAAGAAAAGTTGTGTTATAATTTTTGTTTTGTGAATGAAGTGGGGAGATTAAGGGGAAAAAAGTAACCTTCATTATAGATCAAGGGGTACTAAATTACATGGGTGTAAGGTTATTGAATTATTAAAGATATATGTAAGCTTATTGAATCTATTAGTACGTAATTTTTTGGGGAAAATTTTCAAAAAATGGTGGTCTATTAGGAATTTTTATTAATTGGTACAATGAAAATAAATAATTATTAGTAGGTAAATAATGCCTATCATCAATGGAAATTTCTTCCTCTCTTCAATATGATGAATCAGGAGGGGATATGGATTGTAATTACCTTTTTGTTTTTGGTTATCTAATGATTGAAAAATAACGATGGGAAGAAATTAATAGGGAAGGAAAGGTTTTTGAATTGAAAACAAAAAAAAAGTCAAGGTAGCTTAGTAAGGCTATAAAGGTAATTGCAGTTTCCTTTTCACTAATTTTATAAAGGGAAAAATCCCCTTAGGTGTATTGAACTTTAAAATAATCAACGGGTGGTGGTATGGTGAAAAGTCATCAACATTTGGTATAGTGACAAACTTATCACTTTTAAGTGTATTTAGTAATTTATGAGTAATGTCATAATTACCCTTTTTTAATTGAAGAAAAAAGAGAGGGAACAAATCAGAAATTCAGAATCCCTCGTTCCCTCTTCCTCCACGATTTTTTTTTTCATTTTTATTTGCTTTTAAAACTTTCTCACTCCAACTTAGCAGCGTAGCTTTGTTCTTTTCTCTACAAAATTTCCCTCAATCTTTCATCTCTTGAAGAAGGTTGGTGGAACAAGTGATTACCCATATCGAAAATGCATCCAAGAATCATATTACCATAAATCATATTACCATTGTTATTGGTAAGCCCTTTACAACTTTGATTCGGTTCTTTAAATAGTTTTATACTTGAATTAGTTCTCAAAAATAGGGTTCTATTTGAATTCAGGTTCCCATAATTTTGATGATTTAACGTTTTGATTATTAAAATACCATTGTTCTATTGCATATATTCACTACCCAAATGCTATTTGATTGAAACTTGGAATCTCCAATTCCATGGCAGTCGCAAGGTTAAGTGGAAAGTTATGGGTAGTCCAAATTTTGTAGATATATAATATTGTAAGCAACTTCAAATTGATAGTTGATACCATACGATTTTTGTGACTAGTATCTATTTGAAAAACATAAAGTAGAACCAATGAATAACTTGATGATGGTTATTGTTTGTACTTATAGTCCTTTATTTGTTTTTTCTTCTCTTCTTTATTACAATATAAATTGAGTAATTTGATTATGGGTGTTTTATGTTAATTAATGGCTCTATTCTTGATAGGGAGAAGTGAAGCTATGAAAAGTGTGTATTGCTATTGTCATTTTGGTGGGGAAATTGTGCTTGAAAGAGGTAAATTGGTGGAATACAAGGGAGGACGAACAGTGGGTCTGCTAGTGAATGAGGAAACAACATTCAATGAGTTTCTTTTTGACTTTGAGCAAAAGACTAGATTGGATTTTCAGCAAATCCAATTCAAATTCACTTTGGAATTTGATCGTGAGATGCTTATTGACTTGGCTGATGAACATGGTTTGAAAGATTTAATTAGTTTCAATGATCAATTTGGACACATCTACGTGTTAGACAATTCACAAGTAGATCTAAATGGAGCAGAAGAACAACGTATATCAAAGTAAGTTTTAGAAAAAAAAAATGATAAATTATGTCTGCTTTGTTTGGAATTAATAATAATTACATTGAAAGGATTTAATGAAATCATGTTTGCTTTGTTATTGGTAGTTTTCATGGAGTAAATGAAGGAATTATGGGTGAGCATAATGAAACAAATGCAGGAGACCTCCCTCAACATAGTGATCAAGGAGACCGCATGTAAGTGAGCATGGAAAAGAGACAGAAACATTGAAATTTCCCAATTTCTTATACTTTCTACTTGTTTAAGACATTAAAACCTTATTTGTTGTGGATTCAGTAAGTTCCCCTTTTTCTGTAATTTTCTCCATCAATGAATATTCTCAATTGTGAGCTAAAATGAGATTTTGTTAGGTATCAGACAGAAAGTAAAGTGGGGGATATTAGATATTTGGTGTGGTACCTATGGAAATCAGCACGTTGGAACTTGGAACAAACTTTTCATATGTTGAAAAGTTGACTATAAACTCCATTATTATGGGAGATACATATATCTAAGATATCAGAAGTGGAGAAAACAAGGCTAAAAAGTTACCTGATATAGATTTTGCAATTGCACTAGTTTATGAATTTATCATGATAGAATTATTCTTGCATATACTTAGCTTTTCAATTAGCCTTTAATTAATATTGGAGCCCGTACCATTTGTCTCCACTTTTGTTTCATGAATCATGAGTGGAGTTACTGGAGCAAGTGCACATGCCCTGCTTTAATTAATTGCTTAATTAGTTTCAATGGATAAAATGTTGAAGTATTAGTGATTTTTGAGTTGCATGGAAAATAGACGTGGAAACATCAAAATTTCCCAATTTTCTTATACTTGCTACTGATTTAAAATATGTTTTATATATAATGCATGCAATAAGTGAGTTCTTTTTAATGGTAGGTTGAGCCACTTGGATGAAGATTCTATGGAAAGTGACGTTGATAAACCAAGTTCAGAGCAAAATGAGAATTTAAATGATATTCCTTCTGTGTGCAGTGGGGGTAGAAAGGAAGAATTTGTGTTTAGTTTATGGGCAAATGAGATAATAGGTTCAGGCCAAACATTCAAGGATGCAGTGACATTTCGTACAGCAATGTTTCGATACTCTCTTTCCCAAAATTTTCAATATAAGTTTCGAAGGAATACTTCTAAGTTTATCAGTGTTGATTGCAAAGTTGAAGGATGTATGTGGCACTTAACTGCTTATAAAGTTGGTGGAACAAATGCAATGAAGATTGGTACATTTAAGAATGAACATTCACATTGTGCTCAAGATTTGGTCAGTTCTGATTTGAGGCAATGGATTGAGCGCAAAGCTAGCTGCCAACCTTGTTGTTGACAAGCTAAGGAAGCAACGATGTACTACTGCTCAACAGATTCGAAGTTCATTGGAGATAGATCATGGGTTCAAGGTAAGCTATAAACAAGCGTGGAAAATGAAAGAACACGCTATGGCTGCAATTAATGGTCCACCAGAAGACACATATAGATTGGTCCCTTGGTATTGCAAGAAGTTGTTGGAAACAGATCCTCACACCATTGCAAAGTGGACAGCAAGCCCTGATCACTTGAGATTTGAACAACTATTTATTGCTTATGGCTGCTCAATTGTTGGGTTCTTAAGTGGTTGTCGACCTTTATTATTTATTGATGGGTGCCATCTAAGTGGACCTTATAAGGGGACATTACTTAGCGCTTGTGCTTATGACGCAAATAATCAAATGTTTCCACTTGCATATGCCATTGTGAGCTCAGAACGATATGAAGATTGGTTATGGTTCATGGAGAACTTGAAAGCTGTGACAGGTAGTGTTATGGTTACATTACTCTCAGATAGGCATCCCAATATAAGGGCAAGCATTGTCCAAGTATATGGTTCAGGAGCACGCCATGCATATTGTTATCGGCACATTAAAGAGAACTTCAGTTCAGAAGTAAATAAATGCATGAAAGGGGGTAAGAAAGTCAAGGAGACAACATTGAAGTTGTTGGATGCTGTGGCATATGCACGTCTTCAAAAAGATTATGAAAGTTCTCTTAAGAAGTTGCATGAATTTAATGAGCAGTTAGGAAAGTGGGTGTTGCAAAATGAGCCAGAGAAATGGGTCATGTCGTTATTTCCTCATCCTAGGTGGGATCAAATCACAAATAACATGGCTGAATCATTTAACACATGGCTGGTAAAGGAAAGGCATTTCTCCATAATTGGACTGATTACTTCATATCATGAAAAGTTGGCAACTAAAAAAGCAATTGGCTCATGGAAAAATGGTGTGGGGAGTAACATAGAAGAGAAGCTACTTGAAAATCTAGCAAGAGGTAGATACATGCTTGTAATTCCTTATGGTCGTTATTCTGCCAAATTTAGTAATGGAGATGTAGACTTGTCAGTCAACCTTTTAAGTAAGAAATGCACATGTAAGGAGTGGGAAATGTTTGGCATACCTTGTCCGCATGCAGCTGTCGTGATTCATTACATGAAAGGTAACATATATGACTTTGTGGATGAATGCTATAAAAGGGAAAAACAGGAATTGATTTACATGAATAACATGAAACCAGTAGAGACTCATGACATGCCTCCTCATTTGGAAGATTTTGGAATTACCTTGTGTGAAAATGATGAAGTCTTTTTATCACCTCCTATAACAAGAAGGCCACCTGGACGTCCAAAAGTTAAACATATTGAAAGTCATTTTATTAAGAGAAGGAAGATGGTTTGCACTCGATATCTAGTTAGTGGTCATAATCGTAGGACTTGCAAGAATCCCAATCCAGTACCCACAAACAATCACTAAAAGGTTTGTATTATTTTACATACAAAGGGCAATGTTCTTACTTTTTTAATAGTTACTTTTAAAAATTTGTTTATACTGTAAATTGTTCAAATGAACTTCACACTTTATTTTCATTTTCATGTGTAGGTGGAGATTGAGCGGATGGATGCTGGTTATTGGGAATACCTTTTGTGAAGTAAATTAAATAGGCACTTTTCTTTTAAGTAAATTGGTAGGATATCATGCACATGGGTGTACAGGGGAGTTATGCAAAGTCTTATCTTTTGTTCTTCTTGACATTTATTAAGATTTGATCTTTTTGGATAGATGAAAAGGGCACTATAATATAGGTTTCCTGTTTGTGCTACATTGCTAATGATTAGAAATTCTATAAATATTTTTTAATCAGGTTGGTTAATATTGGTACTATTTAGATTATTTATACGAGCTATATGTCCAAATTTTCAACATGAAATAAGAACTAATTGATTAATAAAATGTGTTGTTAAAAAAAAAACAGCAAAAGAGAGAAGAAAGACAACAGAATGGGGAAATGGTACTCTTTTAAATAAAAGGGTATTTTTGATATTCCATTTGATACTTCATTACACCTATCAGTGATACCATTACACCTAAAAGGAATCATTACACCAAATAGTGACAACTTTTCACTATACCACAATTCCATGATTATTTTAAAATTCAATACACCTAACTGGAATTTTCCCTTTTATAAAATATGGTTTACTTATTAACAATGTTTTTTTATCATTGTACCAATTAATAAAAATTACTAATAGAACATCCTTTTTTGAAAAATTTCCTTTTTTTTCAATAAATTTTGATTAGGGAATTGATAATATTTATGATTGAAAAAAAGTTACTTAAATTACTATGTAAGTTACTGAATCTGCATTCAGCACTAGGGGAAGGGTGTTAGATGACTTTCGAAGTTGTATGCTTCCAAAGGTTGTCCAAGCAATGATTTGTGCTCAAGACTGGCTGCATGGAGCTTCAAAGTTGGATCCTAATACTGATGAAGAAGATCAACTTCAAATTGATGAGAGTGGTTTAGGTATGTTTTCAAAGTTAAATATTGGTCAATTTACTTTTAATTGGTCAATCAATTTGTGTTATTCTGAATTTTTTGACTTGATTTTTGGTTAGAAACATCCAAGAAGTCCTTGGATCCAATGTTTGATACTTGATGCTTGATGGGGTTTAAGGCTGGTTGGACTGCTTTGATGGGTAAACACTAATCACATTTTATTCCTAAATCCTAACTGTTGGCTGTTGCTCTGCAAAAGTTCTAACAATAATGTCTCATCCGTGTACTATCCAAAGTCCCAAATCAAAACAAAAAACAAAGTTCTAATTCCTCTAATTTATAATCTCCCCTTATGTTAACGTGCTATATATAATTGAAAGTACTAACTTTGCTTTAACTGAAAATAAAAATTGTAGACAAATTAAACTATAAATGAGTACTAAAGCTACAAAAGAAATCACCCATGATGAATTTAAGGATCTAATAATGTGAGTTACAACTTTATTAACAAATTTTTTAAGTTCCATCTGTTATTGGTTTTATCTTTTTTCCTGGGACTATGTTACAAAACAATATGTAACTAATTTCAGAAGTATACTAAAAAATAAAACCCATATTATAGTATACAAAATTTATGATCCATACCTTAGTAAAAAATATATATATGATCCATTTGAATATTCTACAGCATAGTATTATATTCTTTGACAAAGTAAAATTCAGATGAAAAATTGACGTGGTAAACACAAGCTAAATGTCTATGTAAGTGGTTTTTTTAATTGGTTTTTTTTTGTCTTTTAGCATATTCCGTTATGAGTTATGAGTGTTATTTTTCGATTGGATCATGATTCTTTTTACTATTTTAGATATTTCCTTTTATATTATATTATAACAATTAAAACTTAACATGTTTTGATGAAATAAAATTACATGTTCATCCTTTAAAGGAATATTAAAATTTTAAAATTAAAAAGGGTATTTTAGATATTTCAGGTCAAGGGTTTTGAAGTTTAGACTTATATAATATAAAGATAAATATACAATATTTCAAGAAACGGGTGGTTGCTTTTTGTTTATACCTCAATTTACAATTGAGGGTAAATTGGTCTTCACATAAAAATTGTTAAGATGTGTGGTCAGGATTTAATCAAGAAATTCTAGAAAAACTTAGTTTCTGCACCACCCTAGTTCTGATAGAGCTAAGAAAATCTTGTAATTAATTAATTAAAGGCCGAAATTAATTAATAAATATTAATAATAATTATTTTTCAGAATAATTATTATTATTTTCCTCCCTATATGCCGCCCCTACCTATAGGGATGTGGTGTGATAAGCCTCAAGGGTGCAGCTTCCTTAAATACAGCAGCCTGATACCTCAGGCAGAGAGTAAGGAAGGGAGTTGTATGCTACCTGACCATGCAGGTGGGAGATATATCATGGGATAAAATAATCTAAGTCTTTCCCATACCCGGGGAAGGCCGCCCTATGGCTATCATAGTCATAGGATGTAGTCTCCTCA
The DNA here is from genome assembly GCA_001974805.1 of Corchorus capsularis. Classification (NCBI taxonomy): domain Eukaryota; kingdom Viridiplantae; phylum Streptophyta; class Magnoliopsida; order Malvales; family Malvaceae; genus Corchorus; species Corchorus capsularis. The sequence continues at coordinate 32,607 of AWWV01013449.1, read as the reverse complement.
TCCCTTGCACTGAGGAGGCAGAGAGTAAGAGAGTATCAACAAGAGAAACACTCACTGAACTAAGGGAGGTGTGAGGTATTATCACTCACCACCCTCATACATGACCACCCTAGTATAGTGGTCAGGCCGCCCAGCTAGTAGTACTCCCCCGGGAGGCAAACTTGCATTTTGTTCATTTAAGGACAAAAAGGCAAGGTCAAACGTGATAGTACTACCTAAGGGTGTGGCTCAAAGAAAGGGTTTTACCATGATGTTCCTTGATACATGTAGGTCATCTTGGTGAAATTTCATCTCAAACAAACTTAGTATGAAAAACTTATGCTAGTTTTTCAGTTAAGGACAGTTTGAGGAGTCAAACCAACTTCTCTATGCTAGAGAGTTCGGTTTTAGTTAGGTTTTTTCCACATAGCTATATGGTGATAATCTAAGTCTACGGGTAGAAAATTAGCCTTGTTGGACTTAGAATGAAAAACTTATGCTAATTTTTCATTTAAGGACAACTCAGGGGTGGAAACTTAGTTCACCATCAAGGGGAGTACGGTTTCACTTGGGATTTTTTCCATAGTCTCATGGAAATATTATAAGTACCTTGGCAAAGTTTCAGCTCATTCATAGTTAGAATGAAAAACTTATGCTAGTTTTTCATCTAAGGACAATTTGAGGTGAGAAGTCTAGTTTACTATGAAGGAAGAATCAGATCAAGCCAAGATTTTAACCATGATCTATGGCTGATATACGAACCCTACTGGTGAAGTTTGAGCTCAATCTGAGTTCGTTTGTAACTTTTACATCTTCTTCAGTTAAGGACAAAGTGGCTTTATCACCCCGGTTTAGCCATAGTTCTTAGTGAAAGGGTATTTTCGTCCTTAGAAGACCTAAATATGGATACGTATGAGGAATTTCGTGGCCTAGGTGTTATACTCCATATATCCAAGGTCACCTCTCAGCCAATTTAGTAGTTCAGCTCATTGGAGGCAACAGGGACTACACTTGATACAACAGATGCAGCCTATCACCTCATACTACCTAGTACCTCATACTACCTAGTACATCATACTACCTAGTATGAGAGGGAGATCGCCTATAGGCTATGAGGGACGTCTCACACCCTTCTCCTCATCCTCCTATCACCTACTGCAGCATCCAGAAGGAGAAGGAAGCTTCACTGCAACTTCCTGGAAGTTTCCTCCGACCAATCAGAAGAGTTCGACTTCCTCAGCAAGTAAAACCCACCAGACTTCAAGGCCCATGCCGCCCCCATAAAAACACTGTACTCTTGTTTCTCTCTCAGTAATAAAAATCAAATTGCTATTTTTCTCAAATCTCAATCACAGCTCTTGAAGCGTTCTTATTTAGGAAGTCTTGTTCTTGTGGATCGATGATTTAAATGCTCCAATGTGACTTTGATCCAGTCCCCACAATCGTTCTGGTCTTTTAAATCTGCTGCTACGCGCACCCCAGATCTTTTAATCTGCTACGCTCTCACCAGATCTTGTTATTTATTTTCTCTTTGTCAATTTTAGCAAATTGACTGGCACGCCCCTATGCTGTCACTAAGGTTTTTCCGCAAAAACTCTATCAAGAGATTTTTGGCGCAACACTTTTATAGTCAAAATTAATTAGAAACCCACAATAGAGAAGAAAACAAATCAAAGAAAAGAAAGTCCTTGACTTCAAGACTCAAAGTTTTGTTGATTGTTGTAGGTTGGTATGGTAAATCTAATTATACTAATTTCTATTCTCCCGAGTCTCTAAATTCCTGTCTTATATATAAATAATAATTATGTAGTGTAAATCTAGAGCAGGGGACAGTAACATCTTTGCTTGAAGAAAATGGGACTGTCAAAGGAGTGCTGTATAGAAATAAATACGATGAAGAGCTGACAGCAAATGCTCCCCTAACCATAGTATGTTATGGTGGTTTCTCAAACTTGAGACGCTCTTTCTGCTACTCTAAGGAGAAATTTCTTAACAAATCTTGTTATAACATATGTATTATTTTACAGCATATGGATAGCACGTGGTGATTTATTGAATGTCTTGAGTAAAGAACATAAATTTTGAATGAAAAACCTAAGTAAATCCTAATTGATGTCTACAATCAACATTACCACTTCAAATTTACCCGTACTCTTGCCTAATCTTCTTACCCTTTAATCCTTTAATATTTTGCTGCAGTTACTTTGTATCATATGGATTTAGAGCCTGTTTTGGTTTGTGCAGCATGTTAATCATGTTTGTGAAAGGTTGGATCCTAATCATTATATAAGATACAGGCTATCAAGGGGTGCTACTAAATATCAGAATGGCAAGCATTATAGGGTATGCTATAGTTTATCGCTTTGCGTCAAAGTATTTCTGTTTTTGTTTTCCCCTCTTTTTGTCTTAATCTAGAAGACAGTGTCCTTAGGAACTGCTATGTTTACGATGAACAAAAGAAAAGAAGGGGCCCTTTATGATGAACAAAGGAAAAGTATATGTATGTTTCGAAGGTTGGTGGAATTACCTTGGCAGAAACAATCTTCTTTTTTCTCGTAACAAAGATGTTACACCAATTTGTGAAGCCAATTTGTGATTGTTACGGCAACTCTTGATGCATTGACGTCGTTTTTTCTAAAAAGATTTAATTTTGTAGAAGGATTAGGGTATTTTAAGAGATTGAAGAAAATTTAGGCAAAAAAACAAATAAAATAGACGTAGGGTGAGAATGATGAAAATGTGGGGGAAAAAGAGATTGTTAAGGTAAGGGTATTTTAAGAGATTGAAGAAAATTTAGGCAAAAAAACAAATAAAATAGACGTAGGGTGAGATTGATGAAAATTTGGGGGAAAGAAAAAGATTGTTAAGGTAATTCAATTAATTATATATGAATAAAAATACATGTTTAACCTTTAAACGAAGATTATATCTTTGGAATTAAAAAGACAATTTTAAATAATTCAGATCAAAGGTTTTGAAGTTTAGCATTATATATAGAGTATGAAGATAAAGATAAAGATATATATATATATATATATATATATATTATTAACCTTCAATCCCCTAATCTTAATTGAATCAATGAAAATTGCATATACAGAATTATAATCATGAAGAATTAAGAGTGCAACCCATAGATATAGGAATCAACCGCATATAAGTAAAAAATTACTAGAAAAGATAACAAAGTTCATTCCTAATAAAAAAAAAATGATAAAAAATTCCTATGAAAGTTAGAGCTCACGGAACTTTTGATGAGAATGGTTCCAGGTGAAAATTAGAGCTTACGGAACTTTTGATGAGAATGGTTCCAATTGACATTATCATCGTGGCATGTGAGAGTTGGTATAATCCAAACGGCGGCATGAAGTGGCAGTGATAGTCGCTCAATGCTTCCATCACCTAAATTGAAGATTCCCGCGTCATCTTTACCGTAGTTGTAATATATGCAATTCCGTTGCAATCCTGGAAAGTCACAAGTTGGTACCATAATCGAATCATTGCCTGAGCCTAAAAACATTGCGTTGTCACCTATATCCTTAATCTCAACCAACTTGGCCAACCCTTCTGGCTTGGAATCAAACATCTTGAAAACCTTAAATTTCATAGTCACGTGGGTATCAATATTCCAAATTCTTTGGATCACGAGCAAATCTCCATCTCCATTTTCCACCAAACATAAGGAACTAGATGTAGACTCTGTCCGATTGTATTTTGTGAGCCCCAACGACTTTATCACAGGCACCAGCGGTGAAAGTTTATTTGATTTGCGCTTGTTCTTGTTCTTGATTTTGCTGCTTGTGCTTGTTCCTGATTTTGTTGCATGAAGATTATCGTTTGCAAACAATAATTTTGCAATTCCAATTTCATAATCTACCACATGGATTTTGCCTTTGTGGTAAATTAGATCTTCAAACCTATCTACCTCCTCTAATATGAGAGGAGTCCAGAGCGATTTCAGGCAGCCCTTCCCAACTTGGTTCCATCGCCAGCATTAGGCTCACAAAACCGATGCCAAACAATCGGCGGCTGATACAGATATATGTAGGAGAGGCAAAGACTAAACCTAAATATTTATATATATTTGGTTCAAAGGGAAAGCCTAACAAGGGTTAATCTTTTTCAAATAGAGGAGGTCTCAACTTTGGGAAAATATTACACTGGAAAAAAATAGAAGAGTTGTTTAATTTCTGAAATAAAAGGCCTTCATATAGATATAGCCGAGCTAAATACCCAAGTCCAAGTCAACATAGGACTAGGAAAATAAAAGACTCCTAGGAAATAATTGTTAAACTCCATCCTAATTAAACTAGGAAATAATATTAAAATAGCAGAAATAGTCTGATGCTGATGACTGGGCAACACAAGGCGGTCTTGTGAAAAGTCACAGACTCACAGCCTCACAGGCTCCTTTCAAAGCCAATGCCTGTATTTGGTCAGGATCTCAATCCTCTTGCGCCTCAACAAGTTCATGGTGCCTGGCAGGATCAAAATCTTGATGCAGTTGGCCGGCACAGAATCAGATGGGTGCAATTGCAAAGCAAGTTCATGGTTTACAATTACTGCTCTGAATTGAAACGATTCCCCCAGGGGCCTCCCTCCAGAATGCAAGCCTTCTAGGTTCCTCTAGACACAAATTTGAGTCTACTTTACACCCAAAAATCGTTACCCTCTACTATTGTGTATTATGAAATTCTTTTTTCTTTAATTGTTTCTGTCAAATATTACAATTGTTAATAAATCTCTTCTGCAGGTACCGATTTCAAAACCCTCTGTTTTTAACTCTTCCCACAAAAACCAACATTTTTAGAAAGCCCAAACACAATAATAGTGAAGAATAATTGGAAACAATTATATTAGGGATGCCACACCAACCCAATCAAACAAATAAGGAGATGAAATTCAAAAACAGAAACCCCATGCCTGTTCCCCAACCATAACTCTCATTCCATGCAGCTTCGGGCTTCCTATGCTATATATGCCATATTGCTCATCTCCAAAAGTTTAAAGTTATATATATATATCTACCTTTTCTACCATTATTTTAAAAAGACAAAGCTATGTCGACTTAATAATGAGCTATCATTATAATAAACAATTTATTTAATACTACGTGTACATCTACATGCATAAACTAAATTTTGCTATCAATTAAAAAAATCTTTTAGCCTTTTTAGGCCATGTTCCATCCTGCATGCTATTAATTATGAAGTATATTTGAGCTTTATAGTATATCTTAATAATTTTAAGTATGGCAAAGCAAAACTACATGTACTAGAATTTATTATCTGTAAAAAACAAAAACAAAAACATCAGATCTGTTGTGTTTGAATGGAAAAACAACTCAAGTCAAGTGCATCCTTAACACGTTCTACCCTCTGTCACCAGCCAGCTGCTCCTTTCTCTTTGATCTGCTTGGCTTGCCATTCTCACCTAGTTATTAGAACCTTTTCTATTACTAAAGTTTTAATTCTCATTTGGAATTGGATATAGTTGTTTATGCTTGTGAATTTTGACATTATTCTTTAGTCAACACGCTTAATTGGTTTTTTCAAGCGCCGAAAAGCCCCACAATTAGGCACAGCCCACAACTCTACCATCCATGAAGGTTTGCATGAACCATCCCCAATGGCCAAAACTATTATTTTCTGGCTTCTTATGCGCCTTCCTCTCCAATTTCAAAACCTCCCCTGATTGGAAATCAATTGAATTTGCCAGCTATAACATATACTCGTACACAATATTTTATTTTAATCCAAGGCCATCCTATTTCCTCAACCTATAAAAAGGGCTTCAAATGGTTGATCCTCCCACAACATCACCATTCATCTTCTCTCTTTTAGATCTCTTGTAATCAATTTTCAAATTAGCTGTTTTTCTTTGCCTTTGTTTGGGAAAAGCAAGATGATGTCTTCCTCTCGTTCTTCACTTCCATCAATGGTTCTGCTTTCTCTGTTTGTATTTGCTACTCTTATAATAGGGTCGGAGTCACAGGGAAACTTTTATGACAACTTTGATATTACATTTGGAGGCAATGAGCGTGCTAAGATTCTCAATGGAGGCCAACAATTAACACTTTCCCTTGACAAGAACTCTGGCTCTGGCTTCCGCTCCAACAAGGAATACCTCTTTGGCCGAATTGACTTGCAAATGAAGCTTGTCCCTGGCAACTCCGCCGGCACTGTCACCACATTTTATGTAAGTTTCCATATCATTTCATTATCAATTCTCCAACTCAACTGCCTCCTTAATTAAGCTACTATTGATTTACCAAGCTAATTCCATTGTTCTACTTTTATATGTATTTTTCAGTTATCTTCTGAAGGGCCAAATCATGATGAGATTGACTTTGAATTCTTGGGAAACGTTTCTGGACAACCTTACACCGTCCATACTAATGTGTTCAGCCAGGGGAAGGGCAACAGGGAACAACAATTTCATCTCTGGTTTGATCCAACCAAAGCCTTCCACACTTACTCTATTGTCTGGAACCGTCAACGTATCATGTAAGTAGTACTGCAATAACTTTGAATCACTTTAGTTCTGTCATGGCAAGCTATGTATGATCATCAATTTTAAAGCAATGGGATTGTGCGGTTTTCTGATATGGATTTGCGATTTGTTTTGGGTCTTGCCTTTTTTTCAGATTCCTGGTGGACAACATTCCCATCAGAGTTTTCCACAACATGGAATCGTCTGGAATTCCATTCCCCACTAACCAACCCATGAGGATTTACTCAAGTCTGTGGAATGCTGATGACTGGGCAACACAAGGTGGCCTTGTCAAGACTGATTGGTCACAGGCTCCTTTCACTGCCTCTTACAGAAACTTCAAAGCCAATGCCTGTATTTGGTCAGGATCTCAATCATCTTGTGAGGCAACCACCACAGATTCTCTGCAAGATGGTGCCTGGCAGGATCAAAATCTGGATGCAGCTGGGCGGAACAGAATCAGATGGGTACAAAGCAAGTTCATGGTTTACAATTATTGCACTGACTTGAAACGTTTCCCTCAAGGTCTCCCTCCAGAATGCAAGCGCTCTAGGTTCCTGTAGACACAAAATTGAGTCTACTTGTTACCCTCTCATCAAACATTCAATTGTATTTATGAAATTCTTTATTCTTTGATTGTTTCTTTCAAGAATTTACAATAAAATAAATAACTTCTGGTTCCAATTTAATCATACATCATCTTAATGTTACATACATGATTTTTGTGCTAGCAACCATGCAACCTAAGCATGGGCTTGGCTCCTTTAGGTATCAATCGGGTTTAATTGCTTTGGCCCATTAGTCCTCTAGAAACTAGCCTAATTTGTTTGACCCAATCTTTAGAAAGAAGAAAAAGCCCAAAAGGAAAGAATCTACATATATCAAATGTGTTTGGGTAAATTACAAGTAGAATCTAGATGGTAAAATCGATGAGAAAGGAATCATGGTAGTTGGCAGCTTCTATCCACCACGCTTCCTAAAAGGCTCCGAAGTGTGTAAATTGGAAACTAAACCAACTGTCGTGAAAAGTTACAAATAAATAACATTAACTCCTCAGTTGAAAATGAAATGATTAAAAAGTCGAAAATGTACTCGTTTATCAAGTAAAGTAATTAAAAGAATACATTGGAGATGCAGCCGGTTGCCATTGCTGCACTCCCCAACTGGTGCTATCTCGTCCCGAACAGCTTCTTCCATTTCCATTTCCATTTCCATTTCAATGAAAAACCTACCAATCTTTCCTTCCCTAGGAACAAATCCAACCTCAAAAGCCTCTGTTCGTTAACTCTTCCCACAACAACCAACGATTTCAGCAAACCCCAACAAGAGAATCCGAACAGCACAGACAGCTACACGTACCCAGATCAGAAATCCACCCTCTTCGATCAATTTTACTCTTCCTTTACCAAAATCGAGGTAAATAACCAAGACCCAGATCCTCAAAACGAAGACAGGGAAGATAAGAAACCTCCCAGAAAGACCAGATTTTGGGATTTCCTAAGGGTCCTTTTCACAAGCATGTGGTGGGCAGATCTCAAAGCGGCGGTGGGACAAAGAATCAATGTCGAAGGCATTGTTTCTTCGGTTGGGGTGTTCGTCAAAGACCGTCACTTGGCGTTACCGCATGTTGCAGTGCGTGATATAAGGTGCATTGATTGGGATGAGCTGCATAGAAGAGGGTTTAAAGGTGTTGTCTTTGATAAAGATAATACGATTACTGCTCCTTATTCTTTGACGCTTTGGCCTCCTCTTGAGTCGACTATTGCGCAGTGCAAAGATGTGTTTGGTCCTGATATCGCCATATTTAGTAACTCTGCTGGTAATTTTTTGGCTTGAACTCTTTGAGATTTATACCTGCTTTATTTTTTGCTGGTTCTGTATGTTGATGTTTTCCCACCTTTTCTTGATGGATTAAGGTCTTTTAGAATATGATCATGATGGTTCGAAGGCGAAGAAGCTGGAGGGGACTATTGGGATTAAAGTGATAAGGCATAGTAAGTCTTCATTTTCCCACAGATAAAGTATTTAGTTTTAGTCTGTTACCAAATTCATTTCTAGACCATTCCTGTACAAAGACATTAATGTTTTAACTGTATGTGGCAGTTTCAATTCGATTTTAAAACATTAAGCATGTAAAAGGCGTGGAATGGGATTTACAATTATTGGTAAATCATCTTTGTAGGTTTAGCAACATTGATATGCCTAATTTACGCCAAGACTGTTTGGTTTATCTAGAATTGATGAAGGTGTCTTTCTGACATGTCTTTATAGGGGTGAAGAAACCAGCTGGAACAGCCGAAGAAGTTGAGAAACACTTTGGATGTAAATCATCGCAACTTATTATGGTATGCAAAGGGTGATAGCACTTACTGCATAGTTAATTTAGTGTTGAATTCAAAATATGTTAATGGCATACTTTATGTTTATTTATGCAGGTGGGTGACCGGCCCTTCACTGATATTGTTTATGGAAATCGGAATGGGTTTTTAACCATATTAACTGAGCCATTGAGTCTTGTTGAGGAGCCATTCATTGTTAGGCAGGTCAGTTTTCCCTTCCTTTCCTTTCCTTCCCTTTTTATCTTGTTGTTCTGTTTTTCTGTTTGTTTTTGGGGTTACATGTGTGTTTTTTTTTTCATTGAAACGAAATGTCTTGTTTCATAGTTCTTTCAAATACGTGATTAATTATAATAGAAGAGACGAAATGTTTGCAGGTGCGAAAATTAGAGCTTGTCCTCGTAAAGCACTGGTTTAGAAGAGGTTCGAAGCCAATTAGTCATAATTTACTACCAGATACCACACAGTGTGTGAAAGATCCACCTCCTCTGTAAGAAATGTTATGAATACATGATAATTTTAATGTAGCCATCTACACTTTTTGACTCGTTATTGTCTCTTTATGTGAACCAGTTGAAATTCTATTTAATTCTTTCATATAGTATATAGAGCAACACTAATTCTTATTTGATTTGAAATTTCAAGTAAAAAAGGTAGGAAGGAATTGTAGTGATTAGCGAGGAAAAATATGCATGTCAATAGCTTCCCTGGAAAAATTTTGTATTTGTCTTCTTGTGCCCTAGTAGTGGATTGAGCAGAGGAATATTTGTTTCTCCCTTAGCAGCAGCCATTATTCATGAACTGTATTTTTCTTTTATTGGAGGGTTGGGTTACCAAAAATGCAAACAGTCTTTTTCCATCTCGTTATCCATCCAATAAGTCCTGTTTTGCTGCTAATTGTTCACTAGTAAATATATGCATTGACCAAATTTTAAACACAAGCAGGGGGTGTCGCAATTAGAAAGATTTCTTTATTTTAACACATTTATAACACATTTATTTTAACACATTCAGTCATAACAATGTAAGATTTGAGACTCTGTCTTTCATTAGTTTTCACAATTGTATTGTGTAAATTCAAGTTTTCAGGTCAGACTCTATTTTTTTGAACACCTACCTTATTCTTTAAGTTTTAATCTTTCTAGAATTTCTGGTGTAGAGCTATATCTTGCATTGCATTTCTGTTTGCAAATTCATTTGTGTATGTTATACTTTCTATATTAACACAGTGCTGATTAGAAGTTAGAATCATCAGCCACTGAAGCAATTGCATTCTGTAAAAATATCAAAATGTAGAAATTGAAGAGATTGTTAAGTGGTGGGGAATAGGTAATCGATTCTAAAGGAACCCCTGGAAAAGGGTATTTTTGATTTATCCTAGAGCATAAATAATCCAGATTACCAGACTTAACTGTTAGGATTTTTGGTGGTGTGGACTGTGGAGTGGAATAAGTAACCAGACCAGACATGGAATTGGCCAGCTCAACTCTCTTTGTTTTGTCTAAGGAAATATCAGACATGAATCTGGCAAATTCTATGCTTTGTTGTTGGAAAGTGGAAACTATGCAATGTAATTTGGTTTCAAAACCTGTCATTTTGGAGTTCCTAATGGATGTTTTGAGTTTTGACATATCTATGAGAGTGAGACTATGACCCTTTAAACAAGGCGCCTCTCCTCTTTCTAGGTTCTCGTGTGCAAGATTAATCGTAGATGCAAGGCCCATTTTCAGCATGATATTGGATCTTCTTAAATTTCTTTTGTTCACATAATATGACGTGAGTTGACGTACTCTTGTCTACTATTTCACCAGCTCATGACATTCTAGAAAATTATTTGTAATACACGACATACCACCCAAAAGAGTAAATGGAAAATTAAAGTTTAGTATGATTAAAGTCAATATGATTCAGAAGACAGGATTAGCAATCATTCATGGGATTAACTCGAAAGACAGGATTGATGTGGATTTGGATAGAAATATTTAGTTCAGAGTCTAAATAATGTCATTTATTTTATTTCAACCTTTGAAAAAAAAAACAAATTATTGTCAGGCAAACCCAAAACAAAAGAATATAATCAACTTAAAAATAATATCAATTAATTAATAAAACCCCCAATCATATGTCTCTAGATAACTTGGGAGAAATCTTGATAGGCATTCCCTGAGAAGGAAATGGGAGGGGATCCATGGTGATTGACTCATTGGGATAGATCAACGACCAATCATAACGAGTAACAACATGGTGGACGAAAATCAGAATGTTCAACTTAGCAAGCTGATACCCTGCACACAATCTTGGTCCTCCTCCAAATGGAACAAAAACATAAGGAGGAACGAATTCCTCGAATCTGCTCGGATCAAAACGTTGAGGATCTTGGAAATACTCCCCATCGTAATGTGTTCCATATGCTGTCCATAACACCTGCATTGCAACCACAAAAGAAACAAACTCATTGTCTAAGGGGGACATTGCATTAATTCAAAGTTTTCTGTGCAAGTTTTCTTGTTCTTGAAGGAACAAGGAGGAGGAAATTAATGGTGGATCGTGTACCTTCCATCCTTTGGGAATGGTGAATCCTTCACATTCAATGTCAGCAACAGCTTTCCTGAATGATCCGAAAATAGGTGGGAAAAGCCGCATGCTTTCGCGGGCAGCTTGCCAGGTATACTCCATTTTCTTCACATCTTCTACTGTTAGATTCTCTTCTGTCCTTTGATTGCTTGTTATATCAGCATGTTCTGGTGGAAAACAACAGTGCTTTCAATGTGAGAAAAACTATTGCAAATTATAAACAAAATATATCTCAGATGATCATCAGGTATACCTTGAAGGAGGAGATTATAGCAATCTTGATGCAGAGCAAGCATTTTGAATGTCATGGCAATGGCAAAGGAAGTTGTATCATGAGCTGCAAAAACCAGCAAAACTACATTATCAATAACCTCTTCCTCTGTAATATCCCCTTGAATCATTGCAGCCACGAATCGTGAAAGCAGCATTGATCCTCCTTTCCCTTCCCCTTCCCCTTCCGAGTTGTTTTCCATTTCATTTCTCTTCTCATCCACTATTTTGGCCAACATCTTTGCTATTTCAACCCTTGCTTTTTTCGCTCTTGAGAACTTCGAGCCTGGGAAATTAACAGGCGGAGCAAAAGCACCTTCCAAAACTCTCTCAAAAATGTCCAACATTTCTGGCTCAACATTGATCCCCAACAAGCATTCAAAGACAATAGTAAATGTCAGAAGTTTTGTTGAACGATACAGGCTAATAGTATCCTTGCCATGCCAATTTTTGTCAAGGTGTGATTGAACTGTGCTGCAAATTTTGGGCACTAAAGTCTCCATTCCTGAACTGCTGAAGCAGGAAGCAACAAGCCCTCGAAGGCAACGATGCTGATCGCCTTGCTTTTCCATTATAGAGTTTCTTCCCATCAACTGAACTGAGGACGAAGGCCACGAACTTATCACCAACTTGAACTCATTCGAAAGAATGAACTTGTTGGCTTCGGCTCCATTAACCACAACAGTTGGTGACCCCATTAGGCTTGTTTTGAAGATTTTCCCATACTTGGAAATCCGGGGTTCAACGAATTCCTCGAACAATCGATTGTTTTTTTGAGCTTTGTAGAACTCCATTGTTTCACCTATCAAAGGAATCCCCATTTGGCCTGGTGGGAGTTTCTTTCTTATTGTATAACAGCTTTTCTTGTGTTTCAGAATCATGGTGGAAACCATTGCAGCTATGCAAAACACAATCCATGAAACAACATTGCTAATTTCAAAATCCATTTGTTACTCTCTTTTTTTTTTTTTTGGGTGGGTGTTTGATGAAAATGGAGTGATTGAAGCAAGAATTTATAGCTATCCTTAGTGCAGGTGTGAGTCAAAACCCCATTGATTTTCTGCAAAAGTCAACAAATCATACATTCATTAACCTTACAAATCATAGTTTATATTTAAAATAATTTATAGTGGCACAACAGGTTGACTTGGATCAAAAGAATATGATCAAGTAGAGTATTAAAACAGTGAACATGGACAATTGCATGTGCTGATTCATCTCTTGCTAATACCCCACCGCCCTTTAAATATACTAACAAATTAAAACATGTAATCATCATCATAATATATCTGGAAAAAAAATTATGTATTAATTATCTGACATGGGAAGAGAATCCCTTGTTTGGGTGTTTCTTGGGAAATTTTTTAATGGGAAGAATATCCCTAAAAATCTGCAAAGTCCAACACAAGAAAATAGGTTTATCTCTTGGAAACAAAGTCAGAATGAATTAAAATGGAATATTTTTCACCGCCCCAGCATGATTGCCTAACTGCAATCAACTTTGGAAACTCTGAGGGATGAACTAGCTAGTATTAAGTAAAGAAAGATTTTGCTGCACTGGCTGAATCAAATATTTGCTTTGTTTTGCCTTAATTTGGCTGAAGATTAAAGTCAGTCAAGTTACATCTCAAATCTAGCTAGCAGGGACCAGCAGGGAATTTCGTGGAATATTATTAACTGTTTCCAGCCATGTTAGGAAGCAAGATTTATGGATCTATGCAGATTTCTACTAATTTCTATCCAAAATCATAAGGTTAATTTATGATGTTGATTCAACATAATGTAGAGAGAAGGAAATGATACTTGTAATCCTTACTATACGAAGTAAAGTAATACTTGTTTATTTGTCATAATCTTTACAAATAAAGGATATTCAATCTGTGTGAGTTGTGACCAAAGGAGGAATTGATAACATTGTAGGTTGTAATTCACATTTTTAAAGGGTTAATAAGAACCTAATTTAGGCCTAAACCTTTCAATGAAATATTTGATTTGATTATATACCTTTTAATTAAAACAAATCGAGTTTTTTTTTAACTACTTTTTGCAAAATGCTTGATTTGAGACTGAAACTTGATCGAGTCTAACATTGTAAGATTTAACAAATGGAGCCTAAATTGGAGCTACACTATCTTATAAATATATAACTTAAAAATTAAATGTATGTACACCTCAATTATTAACTCAACTGATAGTTATACTACTATTACACCGTGAGATCCTGAATTCAAATTTCATTCTGTGAGTTTTTTTTTTTTTTTGTCTTTGGCACAAAAATTTCACTACGTGTTTTTTGTCCCACTATATATAGACTTTATGGTGGATTTAATTAGTATGTTATCTTAAATATCTATACTATATATAAAAGTACGAGTTTTGAAAAACTTTTGAATGGACTATTATACCCTTAATTTTTTGAATATATTCCTTAAATGCCCTTGCTTAAACTATTACTATTGTAGTTTTATTCTACTAAAAACTCTATTTTTATTCAGTTATTAAATCTAATATCTTTATAATTTATTTATTTTTACCATTTCACTATTTTTCAATAAAAATTGGATATATTAAAATCTTTAATATACAGTTTCATTCTATTAAAAACTCTATTTTCATTTAATTAAATTCAATATTTTATAATTATTTTATTTTTACCATTTTAAGTTAAAAGGTTATTGTGATTGACATGTTTCTATTTGATAGTTTAATGTATTATGATTAAAATTTATTATTTTCTTAACGTGTAGTTATTTTATTTGATTTATAATTAATTTTTTGCTAAATAAATGTAACTCTTAATGTGGGTTTAAATTTGCTATTTTACTTTGTTAATAATTTATTAATTTTCTCTGTGTGTGGGATGATTTCTTTTGTTACTTTGATAGTAAAATCCAATGTATATACAAATGGGCTGGTCGGGTTGGATTTGGGTTCGGTTATCTAGGTTAGGTTAGTTTCGGATTTAGGAAATTTTGGGTTATAAGGGTTCGGCTAATTTTCGGTTTTAGGTTGGGTTGGATTCGGATCGCTCAGATGTCATGTCATTTGGGTTAGGGTCAATTTTGGTTTAAGTCTTTTTCGGTTCGGGTCATATGGTTCAGATAATTTCGGATTTGATGCTCCGATTTTCAGGTTCAATTCTTTTCGGATTCGGGTAATTTAAATATAATTAATCATGATTCCGGTAATTTCAGATTAATCTCTCAGGTTGATCGGATTCGGATCAATTCAAGTTTGGGTCATTAAGCATTTGAGGCCCGACCATTTTGGTTTCGGATTGAGCAGATTTTTTGGTCAAATCGATTTGATAAGGTTTGATTTCAAGTGGTCGAGTCGGATACCCGTACTCTAATGAAATTTTTAATTTTGCCGCCAATAATAATAGGCTTTTTAGGATAAAATTAATAAAATACTTAAGATTTTAATTTTCATTTAATTTAAACATATTAAATCATATGCAACGTACGTGAAAGTGATGACTAATTAAGTTTAAATATAGAGGCAGCCTGAGCATTTGGTTAAGTATATGCAAATCCCCTGTGCATGGGTCTTTGTCCAGAATCCTCTAAACTGTTACTTGGGGAGAAAAAAAAGTAGACGGACTTTTTGTGATGAGTCTTGATTTCAGCATCTCATTATTGGATGAGTGTGGACAAAAGTTTTAGGACCATTCAATAAAAGGGCCAGACTTAGACAATTATAAGTACATTAAACCTAGGCCCAACCCCGACCCATGAATATTGAATAGTGGCTACCCAATTGTCAGTAGTACTATAGTAGTATTAAGTATTGACTATTGAGATGGGAGACACTTGGTCTACATCTAGACCGAATTATTGTCATATATAACTTGGTCTCGAACATTTCCGATCTAACACAATAAAATCTTCGGTGTAACTTGTAAGACATCTTAATCTTAACCTAAAACTTGAGAGCTGAAGTTTTCAATTTGGAAGTTTACTATTTAAGGCTTGGGGGAGGAGATGATATTATATATTTTAAGAAAAATAAATAAATAAAATGATTAACCAAATAGTGCATATATAACGATTTTCATATCTACCATCATTAGGTTTTTCTCGTGCTAATGACTCTTAAGTCTTAAATGATCTCATAAACAGAGTTCTAGTTATATTTTACATAGAGATCGATGCATGATTTAATTTGAAAAAATATATATATATATTTATATGATTTTGACTTAATTTGTAAACATGCATTTAATTAAGCATGTGGGATTGCTCCACTCTCTACAGTCTACAGTCTACACCCACAGCATTATACAGGTTGAATTTTGACAAATTATAAGTCAGGTTGAGACATAATATGGCCCAAAATTGATGCCAAATTTAAAATTCCAAACTCCCAAGTCCCAACTATGTATATATGAGCTAAAATGTCTCATATTAGTATTAGGCATAAATGTCATTTTACACCCTTAAGTTTGTACGGACTGTCACTTTGCCGTCAACTTTTTTATTTTGACCAAAACGCACCTTAAAGTTTTATTTTTGTGCCACTTTGCACCCTCCGTCATGGTAGGACAAATGATTCTATCACGGTGTCCGACGTGGCACGCCACGTGTACCAAAAAGTCGTGTCACATGTACCAAAAAGTGACACATGTCACGCCACGTGTACCAAAAAGTGACACGTGGCATGCCACATGTTTCAAAAAATGTGTGGCATGCCACGTGCACAAAAGGATACATGCCACGTGTCATTTTTTGTCCGCGTGGCATGCCACGTCGGACGCCGCGATCGATTTGTTTTGTCCTACCGGACAGAGGGTGCAAAGTGGCACAAAAATAAAACTTTAGGGTGCGCTTTGGTCAAAATAAAAAAGTTGGGGGCAAAGTGACAGTCCAAACAAACTTAAGGGTGCAAAGTGGTATTGATAATAATATTATGGTATTATTATGGTATTGATAATAATAATAGTAATAATAAATAAATGATTCAAAGGCTAGCTTCTTCTTGATTTAATTATGTTTTTCCTTAATAAACAAAGCAAGTAAATCTCACGTAATTTTCTGGCCAAAAAAAAAAAAAATCTCACATAATTGCCCCTACAAATTCCATCAGCAACTCCCACATGAATTATGAATTATGGTTATGTCTATATATTTAATTCCCATTAGAAAAAAAAAAGAGTCTAATTTAATCCATTTTGAAATGAAATGTGTAATAACTCCAAAGTTTCAGAAACAACATGGGTTTCTGCCTATGTAGCTATAGTAGCTAGTAGGAAGATATCTGTTTCTGCTAAAATAACTGTAACAATAAAGAGTCATTTACTAATAGGAAGGTTAAATCAAAGCAAAAATAAATAAATGAAAGTTTCCTCATTAGTTACCTTATGCATTTACTTCTATTACATTGTTAGAAAAGCCAGCCTTTTCCTTCTATGACAGCTCAAAATGAACTGTGTTGCATGGCAATTGGCAAACCCTTTTCTTATTACACAGCAAAGTTAAACTTCTTAAATTAAATCTGCATCAGAAAAATCGACCACCCTTTTTTAAATCTCTTTCCATCTCTCTTCTTAACACCTCTGCTTAAAATTTAGTCAAAAGGGTGTCTGAAAGACAGGGTTTTTTGCTCTTACAAGGCTTAATTCAGGCCTCTCCAAATGGCAGCAATGCACCAATGTCTTTGCTGTCTTTTTTCTACTCCTCTCCTTGGACATTAAAACTTCTTTGCTACCACACCTACCCCTCTGTCGAAGCCATTAAAGCCTTGGTTTGGAAGAACACCCCATTTTCCTTTTGCAGCAAATGTGTGTGGGTCCATTTCTCCATGTTAGCACAGCTCAGTTTCATCTTCAATATATCTGTCTTATGGCTTTGGGAATTTACATTTCATCATGTTCATCATCTCCCCATCTACTATCTCTCTGAAAACTCTGAATCTTTTCTGGTTGGTGGTGTTGACAGGTTGTACAAGTGTGCTTGAGTCACTGTCCTTCTCCCGCCTGCAACTAGTAGAATTAACCAGTAAAAGACAAGCTTTCGTTTTGTATATCTTTGATTCTTTAGTTTCTGCAATATAAACAAGAAATTACCATGGCATAGTTACATTGTAAAATCTAAGAACCCAACAATGGCCTCTGTTCATCTTCATCATGAATCTGAAAACTAAGAATGGTTCCCAGGGGTTAGAGTTCAAAATCAATGAGATGGGAAAGGATTGTCTCTTACTAGGAAAATCATAGCCTAGAATCTTCAAGCAAGGAAACCTGAAATGACTAAATGAGGTCCATAGTCTATGAACAACACCCATATTAAGATCAGGCTCCACCTATAATTGAATGTTTTTTTTTATCCTTTTAATAAACTTTACCCTCATTTCTTTCACAAATTAATTATGGTTTCCTTACCTATCTTATGCTCATTGAGTTGAGGGCACTGGACCAAGCCCTTTAATTGTTTTCAGCCAACCTACTCCAAACTTGATATAGGACAATTTTGGTTGGGGTTCACCTTGGTATGTACCTGCAAGAAACATGATTTTTCTTAGGTTCTATCAGATTCCAAAATTAATCTAACATGATAGAATTGCCATAAGAGCTCTAGCAGAAAACATGGGGTATATTGACATGACATTTTGTGCATAGAAAACTTGAAGAATTTTCATTTTGGGTCAGAATTTTAAAAAACATTTGCTCCTTAAAAACATATCCCACCTACATTGGAAGCATTTCCTAGTGAATGTGGAGCGGCATGTGCAGCCATTGTAATTTAAACCTGCTTATCTATCAGCAAACTGTCTTGGTAAACTTTGTCAGCATTTAAATGTAATGCCTCATGCACCAAAATTCCTATCAAAGGATCCCAATACAAGACATTCATGATGGGACATGGATTATTTCATAATGGCATCATTAGAGACAAATGAACAGAATAAACAAAAATGAAGCCATGAGAATCTTATTTTAAATTTGACTTCACGACCATGATAACAACATTATGAATGGTCACCAATACTAGATTATGTTTGTAACAGTATAATCATTGATGATTTGATTTTGGTGTTGGTTGTTTATATATATATATCCCTCTGTCACTCTCAGATTGATTGTCAAATTAAATTAAATGCCATAAAAGTAAACAAGGGACAACAATAAGAGGGACCTAAGGAAGTATTCTTACATAAACTATACTAAACAAAGATCCTACGATTAAGCAACATTAATCTCATGTTCCATACCAACCTATTGATCCTATGTCCCTGAACTAAGTAAGATGGTCCCAAAAATCATTTATCTCCATTGCTTTTTCCTGCTACTTCTACTTGGCAACTAAATTAAGGCTAAAACGTGAAGACCACGCCAACTTTTCCTTCTAGATGTCAGAGGATAAAGAGATTTTATGGATAAAGTTAATATGGGCAGGAAAAATGATTAGTCCATGCTTAATCCTAAATCTGTAATGACGAAAATAATGATCTATTCATGCCTAAGTCAATCCATGCCATGACCAAATATATAGTACTTAACATTTTCATGAACAATTCGCTCTTGAGATAAATTGATTCAAGAAACAGACATGTAAACGACAGAATATGGGGAAAGGGCGAAGGGGGTAATAGATAGTATGTTAGTATATGAATTGATGTCCTCCTAAGATAAAAAGAAAACTATTTCAACTAATTAGCATTGTTTCAACCATTCAAAGTAATTAAAGTTTTTATAAATGCACCTGCTGTCATCAACTAACCTCATGCTGCTTCACCTGCTTCTATTTACTTCACCCTGTCTACCCTCTATATTGACCCCCTCATTCTTCTGAACCCACACACCTTCCAATCTTCATTCTTTCTTCTTGTTTGGAGTAGTGTTATAGAATATCAGACTGAGATGGAGAGTAAAAGAAGCAAGCTGGTCTCTTTGTTCATCTGGGCTTTGGTAGCCGGTTTGCTCTCTCAGAACTTGGTCATTGCAGTAACTTCAACTAGCTTTGAAGAGCAGAAGAACTATTATCCTGTTCCAGACCCTCATGCGGGAACTCCCCCTTCAGGTTTCATTCTCACTTACTGCTCACATTGACCCAAAGAAACTCCTGAGCTCATATGTTATGTAAAATGTGATCACTTTTATATCTTCTATGATTATGCTGCATGTACCTTGTTTTAGAATAAGATTCGTCCAAGTTGGCTGATGCATGTTTCTGTTTTCTCATTTGATCTTCCTTTGTCATATCCCACAACATGCATTCTGAACTCCAATGCTGCTATGTGCAGGTTCACACGGGACACCATCACACGGTTCAGGAGGTAGCTATGGTGGCACACCTCCCTCTCATGGAACCCCATCACATGGAGGTGGCTACCACCCATCTCCAACACCATCAACACCTTCAGGTGGAAATTGTGGAAATCCACCACACGACCCATCAACTCCAACAACTCCATCAACACCATCACACACACCTTCACACACTCCTTCCCACACACCTTCACACGGTGGATATTACCACTCCCCTCCAACTTCTGGTGGTAGTCCTCCTACATACGGTGGCAATCCTCCAACTCCAGTCTATGTGAGCCCACCATCCACCCCCATTGACCCAGGAACTCCAAGCACACCTCCATTCTTTCCTGCTCCATTCCCATCCATTGGTGGTACATGCGAGTAAGTCACCCTAACTACTTCCAAATGCTGTTTTTCATTGTGAAGTTATGACACTAATTAACAACTCATATTTGTTACTTTCAGTTTCTGGAGGAGTCACCCAACACTGATATGGGGTCTGCTAGGTTGGTGGGGCACCTTAGGTGGTACAATGGGCCTACCCGCTGCTCCTGGGTTTGGAACAACAATGACCTTGCCTCAAGCACTTTCAAACACACGCTCCGACGGACTTGGAGCCCTTTACAGAGAAGGGACAGCTTCCTTCCTGAACTCCATGGCTAATAACAAGTTCCCATTCACAACCAAGCAAGTCAGGGACAATTTTATTGCAGCGCTTGGTTCAAACAAGGCTGCAACAGCTCAGGCCAATCTCTTCAAGCTTGCCAATGAAGGCCACCTCAAGCCCAGGGCCTAATCAATACAGTCAGTTTGTCAGTTTCATGAAGCATTTTAAATCCACTAGTGTGTGCTCCTTAGATTTTGTTGTTTGTAGTATTTTCTGATATCTATGATGTTACAGCTTTCATTCGGATAGATACTATGTCAAGAATTGAATGTTAAGTTTATGTTTTCTTATTGTTAAATAAGATTTAGTATTTTAGTTTCATTTTCCTCCCACAACACACACCAGTATGATCTCTGTATTGTATGTATTTGTGTCTCTTCTAAAAAAGTAAGGATTTTGTTTCAGTTCCATATATTCTACACAGAGAGAAGCTCAAACACAAGGTACCCAATTACTAAATAGGGCACTGCAAAGAAAAGCAAAACCATTGTTTCAAAGCTTTTCTCTAACAATCAATATTCACAAAATCAAACCATATATCCAAGCATTTTTGAATTTTCTATAAGGGTTAGATGTCCTAGACGAAGTAGTTGGCATGAGTAATAAATATTTAATGAATATGGATGCTTTGGATGTTTATGAGGCTCCCTGCTTCTAAGAATGAGAGCATGCAGCGCGCTGACACAACAAGGGGAGTGTGGTAAGAATAAATTAGAAGTAAATGCGCATTAAATTCCCATAATTCAAAGCAGTGGGACTGTGGGACTATACATACAGCACAGCTGTAGGAAAATCCATGAACTAGATTTAATACTTTTGGAGTAGCAGAAACAAGACTCTTTTTAAGCACAATTAAGATGAGTTATTTACACAACAAAAGTAGTACCAAGGCCATAAAAGGTCGGTTGTCCTTGTCATAGGACTAAGTATGGGTCTTATTATCTTTCAAAATGTAAAAGAGATCCTTTTTAATTGTCATCACCCATCAATATAAGGGAAAACAAAGCATTTGACAAAAAATGTTAATGCCAGGCCTGGTTCACTAAAAGACATGCCTCCCAAGTCACATTTGAAGCAACAATGTTATATCATGGATGGGATCTTTCTCTTAGATGAAAGTAAAAAGAAAGCTCAACAAGAAAACAACCATGGGCAACTTAATAAAAAAGGGCAAGAAGGTCCTGAACCTGTTGAGGAGCACAAAATACCTTAAAACCAATTTGCCATTACAGTAAGGTTCCATTTTCCTTGAATCTTTACAAAAGAGCCATTTCACCAGATGAGATAAAGGGGAAAACACTACTGCACTGCACATACAATGAGCAAAGAGCTAAAGTATTAATCAAAAATCAACAATGTTAAGTAGACATGACAATTGGAATGAAAGAAAGTTAACGATTCTCTGAATGAATATGTTAAAAAAACCCTGCTTATCAGCTGATTATGGGAAATTACTTTCTATCATTTATTCATAACCTGTTATTGCTACCAAGTACAAGTATCACTCTTACTTTCTTTCCTAGAGCTCAGCATTCGGATATGAAATACCAAAATTACCATCATGATATTTGCGAGGAAGGGAGATTGTCTTTTTATATTCCTTCCAAGTGTCTCAGTAATTCTTTGTCCTTGTATTCAAATGTCATTGTGTTCAACCTGCTCTTCCCGACTCATTCATCCAAGATATTAATGACATGAATTATTGAAGTCAATCTACTCCACTCACTTCCAGAAATTGAACTTAGTTTGTGAGATATAAGAAATTTGCAGAAGTCAAGAAACTGTTGCTTAAATTGTGGCAATAGCATAGACTCTTTGAGAATCTGAATCACCATAAAATTGAAAATAATGATTTCACCAAGTCCACACTCCACAGATTAATTTTAGGATATTGTCAGGTGCCAGTGTATATAATTCTCTATATCCTAGTCTGCCAAATAACGGTTAAAAAAAAAAAAACAGAAACAAAACACACACACACACACAAGAACAGGGTGCCAAGAAGTAACATCAGGAAGTAATAAACAAGTTGCTTTCATAAGCATAAATAAATAACAGAAAAAGGAGAGCAGAAAGAAAGTAGCAAGGAAGCCAAGAGGTAACACTTAACAGTTAGACATACAATTTCCAGTACATATAGTTTAAAATCAATAAATTTTACTTGCAGTCCTACTTTGAAATTTTGCGAATACATTGAACTATACAGTGCAACAAGAATCAACAAATTAGTAAGGCCACCATATGACCATGCTATGTGGATGCCTATAAAACTTTAACCAAGGAGGCCAGTTACAGAATCAGATCAAAACAAACAAATAGTGATGATAAGAAATGAAGGTACGTTATTTTCTTTCTCATCTTTGTTTCCTATGAATGTCAAGACTTGAGAGACATAAGATTAGAGAGATGTCTAGTAATAGAGTTCATATGGCTTTCCTAAACAATTATCAATCAATCACTGAGATAACTCAATCAGAATATATTCATGTTTCCTTTCAACACATTGAAAGTTTTGATTTACTTTAGTTACTAATAAAATCAGAGGGTTGCTCACAAGAGAACAGCAGAGTTGAAATCAATGCAAGAATAAGTGCATACCAACCAAAAGTGTTATAAATGGAAGTAGTTGGGGTCGACCTTGCAAGACAACAGAAACAATATTTTGCAAAGCCAACTGGCCAAGCATAATGACATTTTAGTACCAAGAAACTATTTACATTACAGGCTAAATTAACACATGACTTTTGGTTTTTCTAAATTTAATAAACTAATTTGGTCTAATCACTAGAGCACCAAAGCCTAGAATGTGGGGGTGCTGATATATTCGTAAACATCTACCTAAAGCCTCAACCCCCTGAACCTTGTCTGTGGTATAGGTAAAGGAACAGATCGATCAAGCTGTATATACTAAATGATTGACTAAATGAAGAACACAACCACAACGTGGTTACACAAATATGTCTTGCCAGTGCAACACATGAACTAAATTCAAGTTAACCTTGTAACTCCAGGAAATTATGGTCAGAAAGTCTGGAAAACAAATGCATGAAGGGACAATATGTAAAGCATGTATTCCTAGAGTTATAAGATCTCAGGATAAATTAAGATGTAAAATCTTCTTAGGACAACACAGATAGCACAAGCCTCGGATAGAGATCATTGCACCTAAAATCAGATGGAAAAACAATTGAGGATAGCATAACCTATTGAAGTCCATGAGACCATTACATTCACTAGATATGTTATTCATGGAGTAATTGCATTTCTGGTAATTCTACCACCGAGCATGCATTGCTTGCAAGAACTAATAAATTGTGGATACAGCAAGTTGCAAGCTTCATTACTTTATTACACATCGACATCTGTGTTCCTAATTGAGATGAAACAAAAGGAGTGGAGAAGGGTGTCAAGGGAAAGTCGATATTCAAATTCCTACCAGGTGAAGAACAGAGGCCATTGTCTCGCCAAGACATTTACTAACAACCAACCTTGAAAAATAGCACTGAGGTGGCAACAATTTATACACACAATATATGGTTAATTGCACCAAGTTGGTATCCAGAATAACTAATGGAAGTCTTCATGTCATCTCTTGAAAGGACAAAGAAAAAGCCTTGATCATCACCAACCACACCAAGAAAAGATCGTTACTCTAATTCCAGCATCAGCTCTCAGTAGCGATCCAAATGGTTGAATCAAACTGGAGAGTCTTTCCCAAAGTGAAAAAGATGAAGGTGATTGATGGGAGAGAATAAGGAAAGACCATATTATCATTTATTACAGTTCTTCTTTTAAAAAAAAAAAAAAAAAAAAAAAAAAAGAAGCTAATTCCTTGATTATCAGAGGAAATTTATGATTCTAAGCATACTTATTTAAACATTAGAGTGCATCAACATCTGGTAATTACTATAAGTATAACTCTGAGCTACAATTCTTTTTATACATACTAAAAAAGAAAGAGGATTGTATAGCCAAAGATACATCATCCAATGCAAGCATAACAAGACCTCTCAAAGGCAACAAAAGGATATCTGCAATTACTCATTAAAGTATATGAAGTAGCATTATTCACAAATGTAATAAAGATTCACTTCTTTCCAACAGTTACTTAAATGTACCTAATACATAGTGCATACCGCAGATTTTGTGCAAGTTGGGAGCTTTACATTCTTGGCCTTGGGTTGTTTAGGCACAAACTTCAACCTCTAAAGAGTATAGTACAGATAGAGTTGAGGATTGTACTTCGAGCTGGATGCCCAAATCACTTCTGAGTAGTCAGTAATTCGGTTGGAAATAGACTGCAAAGCTCTTCCATGGCTGAGAAAGGAGAATGTCACAAGAAGGAATATTGCTCAGGTCATATGAGATTCAAACCAGTTAAAGATCTGTTCAGATTGCAAGCTAGTCATTTCATGGTATGCAAACGCAAGATTTAGCTCCTCCTGAACAGGATGCTCTAGTTCCTTCTTCAGCAGAGGAATATTACTTTCCCGGAGAGCTTCTCTCCAACGTGTTGCACGCCCATCCCTTTTCATATACCCATTTTCATCTACAAAGCCTTTCTCCTTAAATAAATTGAACAATCTAGAAGAAACAATCTGATCAAGACCTGGGATTCTGTCAGATAAATATGTTGGAGATAGAGGAAACTCCATGCATTCGATCTCAGAAACGTCCACCACTTTGTTTCTCAAATCTTCCATAAATTCAGTTATCTTTTGTTGCCTATGTACATCTTTGGGCATGTGAACAAAAAGGGTTGGTGGATAGCCCTCTATGATGTCCATTTGGTCAAAAATTCCTTCAGCAATCATAAGGGTAATACTACTAAACTTCAAATCGTTAGCCAATGCAGATACAAAATACCCACCAGAAGAGGCCCCCAAGGCAACAAGAGGAAGCTTGTGAAGCTTCTGTCTCTTAACCCACCATCTTATTATATCTTCAACAATCAATCTTTCTTTGCCAAACGTCCAGCATTTCCCTGCACTCGATATAGTCAAGACAGCATATTTCCGAGCAAGAGCATGAAGAGTAATCAACCTTTCCTCTGGCAAGCCAACACATTCAGGGCATTTAGAAGACCTGTCCCAAAAGTTAACAGCTCTACCACTACATCCATGAGCTAAAAAAAGAACAGCCTTAGGCGAATCGGGTATTTGCCATATCAAATCAGTACCGTTCCTAAATTCCCTTTCTGAATTAAATTGCACCAATGACTCAAACCTATTCCATTTTTGATTCCTCAGTCCATTTACGGGTATCGGGTTTTCATCAGTTTTATGAAAAAACAACATCAATGCTACTATGACTGAAACCAGAAACATAACTTGCACCATTACTGGGCACTTTTGAGGGGCAAGCCATGCCTTTGACCTTGTTCCCCGATTCAGCATTACTGTTAGCAAAGAAATAATAACAACCTTGAAAATTTCCAAAGCTAATAAAAAATTACAAAAACCCTAAGTGTAATTATAATTATTCACAAATCCAGAGTCCAGTAGTTGAGTATAGGATTAGTTCTAAGTCTCGAAGTTTGTTATAGTAAATCTGAAATGTTGTAGACATCGTCACATCACGATATCTTATTTGGAGAAACGTAATCAGAAATACTTCAAATAGCGAATGAAAGAATCAAATTTTAGAATTAAATGAAGTGGGAAAATGTAAATACCTGGAAAGCTTTTTTTGGATGAAGTTCTTGTCTCCTGGTTTTCAAATTCCGAGAGAGCTCTGCTTCTTGTTTCTGGTTCTTGTAGCTTTAGAAGGGGTTAAGCCGTTAAGTTTTTTTTTTTTTGGCCAGAAGCCGTTAAAGTTGAAGTAGGTAAAAAGCTAAAAAAGAAGTTTTTTTTTTTAGAAAGAATTTAGAATTCATTCATCTTTATAAATCAGGGTTACAAACGGGTAGATTTACTCCACTCCCTACATGATTAGCTCCAACATCACAATTAAAATGAGCTAATTCATGGGCAAATTGATTCCCTACTCCACTAACATGCTTAAAATTACAAAAATTAAAGCTAGAAGCTAACTCCCAGATCTGCTCCACTAAGATGCCTCCCTCCCAACATGATGTATTTCGTTTAAGGATCTCTGATATGGCCAAGGAAGAATCATTTTCAATCTCGCAATCGACTACACCATAGGACACAGCTAAGGACATTCCAAACCGTAACGCATAAATCTCAGCATACATAACATCTGGCATAAAAGCTATCCTCGCTGTAGCGCAAGCTATAACTTGACCATCAAAGGCTCGAATTACTGTACCCAAACCAGCTGTTTTGTCTTGATCCTTAAATGCCGCATCTGTGTTTAACTTCATCCTGCCATGAGTAGGTGGAATCCATTGTGATTGAATATTACTGCAATCCCTCCTAGTTGCTTCCCTTCGCGATGAATACTCCACCTCACTAACAAACCTTGCTGCTGATGTACACAACCCTTCCGGTCGCCGGCATATATGACTATGAAGAGCCTTATTTCTATTGTTCCAAATTAACCACAGGCAAAAGCTTACTAACTCCATCGATCCTAACTTTGTTGCCTTGTTAAAGCAAGCTTCCCAAAAATCCACGCTATCCCTCCATTCGGCAAGATAAGGCAACATCCATGGGCATGCAATATTCCAAACTTGTTGGCTAAATCGACATCCAAAGAACACATGAAAAATAGAATCCTCCTCCTCTGTACATACTTCGCAGTTCAATGGAATGTTTAGCCCTTTTTGGATTAGCACACACTTTGCTGGTACAAAACCGGATACCAATCGCCAAAGAAAGAATTTCACCTTTGGGAGAACTAAAGCTCCCCAAATAACCTTCCTTGCAACATGATACCCACTTCTCACCGTATAACAACCATTCACAATACCATTCCAAATCAAAACATCCGGGCTCGAGGGAAGGTGTAATGGGATACTTAATACACACATGGCATCCTCCTCAATAAACAATTCTCGAACTAGGTCTACATCCCACCTACCATGCTCATCAAATAACACTCTTACCTGATTCGATTGACAAATTGTTCCCGGTATTGGTCGCGGCTTGTACAAGGGGGGTTATTCAACCATTTATCACTCCAGAGGTCTACACTAGTCCCAGATCCAATTCTCCATCTACACCCTTCCTTTAAGACCTCCCTACCAGATAATAGGCTGCGCCATACAAATGATGGATTAGAGCCTAAGGTTGCCTTCATAAAGGAAGTATTATTGAAATATTTAGCCTTAAGGACTTTAAAGCACAAAGAACTATCATTCTTTAATAGGCGCCAACACTGTTTAGCGAGAAGTGTTAAGTTAAATGACTCGAAATCACGAAACCCCAAGCCCCCGTCTAGCTTCGATACACATAAATTATCCCATGCAGTCCAATGTATTTTCCTCTTGTCGGAAGAATCTCCCCACCAAAATTTTGTAATACACTGATTCATTTCCTGCAAAAAAGTCTTCGGGAACTTAAAACAGCTCATTAAATAAGTCGGTATGGCCTGAGCTACCGCTTGTATCATCACAGCTTTCCCTGCAATGGACAACATCCTTCCTCGCCATCCATGAATACATTTCCACAATCTATCCTTCAGTATCTGCAGCTTAATCTTCCTATTTCTTCCAATCATAATTGGAAGACCCAGGTACTTATAGCGTCTTATAAGCTTGTGAATTCCCAAACTTCTCATTATAGCATCGCGTAGACAATCAGGAGTATTGTTACTGAACAGGAATGCAGATTTGTCAATATTTATCTCCTGTCTGGAAGCCAGCTCAAATCTTTTAAGCACTTGCCTTATTACCTCACACTCATCAACGGAAGCTCGGAGAAAAAGAAGACTATCGTCCGCAAACAAGAGATGTGAAATAATAGGTGCCCTTCTTGCTATTGAAACTCCTTAAATTTCACCTACACTTTCAGCATACTGCAGCAAACTAGACAATCCTTCCATACAAAGTAGAAATAAATAAGATGAAAGTGGATCTCCCTGCCGGATGCCTCGAGTCGGAATCAATAAATCAGATTGCACCCATTAATTTGCACTGAGTAAGTTACAGATTGAACGCATGTCATTATCAAAGATATCCATTTTAACGAGAAACCCATTCGTCTCATTATACCTTCTAAAAAACTCCACTTGACACGATCGTAGGCTTTACTAAGATCTAGCTTCACTGCCATATGTCGCCTCCCTCCACTGCGTTTATTCTTCAAACAATGAATTGTTTCAAATGCAATTATTGCGCTATCAAATATTTGCCTACCCGGGACAAAAGCGCTTTGATTTGGCCCAATTATTTGCGGTAAAACCTCCCTGAATCTATTAGCCATAACCTTGGAAACAATTTTGAAAATGACATTGCACAAACTAATCGGTCGAAAATCTTTAGCTGAACATGGATTTTTAACTTTAGGTATTAGAACTATATGAGTATGATTAATATCCAACAATTGCTCACCATCATTTAAAAATCCTAAAACCATCACAACTTTTTCCTCAACTATATTCCAGAATTTTTTAAAGAAAAAAGGTGTCATACCGTCTGGACCTAGAGCTTTGCTTGATCCCATCTGAAAAACAGCTTCGCGCACATCTTCTGGAAGAAAAGGCCGATTAAGTTTAGCATTCATCGAGCTTGTTACCCTTGGTTCCACCAAATGCAAAACCCGATCCACATCTAAATCATTTGGATTGGATGATGTAAAAATCGATTGGAAATAATCTACTATCACCCTCTGTACATTCTTTAACTCTGTTTGCCAATCGCCATTAGAGTCTTGTAATGCTGTAATTGTATTCTTACACCGTCTCCTGGAAGCAAAATTATGGAACACTCTGGAATTCCGGTCTCCTTCCCGAAGCCAATTTAATTTGGCTCTTTGCCTCCACATCGTTTTTTCATTATCAAACAGTTCATTCAAAACATCCTGACATTCATGTAGTGGTTTTGAGTCAGCCCCCTTTTGAACATCATCATAAAGCTTGCTTAACTCCCTTTTCTTCCTTCGAATGGAATACTTAACGTTCCCAAAAATCTGCTTGTCCCAACTTTGCAGCGCATCGGCACAAGCAGCAATACATTGTTTAACATCCCCATTACTCTCTCTATTCCATCCAGCCGCAACTACCTCATGAATATCGTTATGGGAAGCCCACATATTTTCGAATCGGAATGGCATACAATACCTATTGCTGCACAACAGTGTTTTATCTAAAACATGAATCAATAAAGGAAGATGATCCGATCCAACAGTGCTTAAAATATCAGTATACGAAAAAGCGAATTTATTATTCCAATCCATATTCGCCAAACATCTATCTAATTTTTCAAAGCACATTTCCGCACCAATTTTCCTAGACCATGTTAGTTTAGGTCCTTTAGTTTGTAGCTCCTCAAAACCGCATATATCCACTGCTTCCCTAAATAAATTCATTTGCCTTTCTGATCTCAATGCTCCTCTAACCTTCTCCGTATTAGAGAGAATTTCATTGAAATCCCCAGCGTAAAGTCAAGGAAGTTCTAGCTGTGTAGCAAGATATTTCAATAGAGTCCATGACTCATGTCTACGGTATGTCTCCGGTCGTCCATAAAAGCCCGTAAACCGCCATAAATCATTTTGAGAATCACCAATTTGAGCATCTATATGTGATAAAGAAAAAGATAAAACAGAAACTGAAATTAAATTAAGCCAAAGCAAGGCCAAACCGCCTGCTCTCCCTACACTATCAACAGCTAAACACGAATCATAACCTAAAACACATCTAATCCATTCCATTTCATTGGCACTTCTCTTAGTTTCAGAAAGAAATAACAAATGAGGCTTATTACAATTAACTAAATTTTTTAAAATATGAATTAACCGAGGGGCCCCAAGACCTCGGCAATTCCAAACAAGACAATTCATTTCTCTTGGCAGGAATGACTCCCCTTTGTCATCCCTGCCTGTTCATGATCTTCCATCTGTCCAGCTGCAAGAGCTGCCGCAACTATCTCCGATGACCGAGCAATAGCAGTGGTATGATCACCTCCAATGCTAATAAAATCCTCCTCGCCCCTCCTCTCACCATCACTCCCACCCTTCTCTTTTGCTCTGCTATACCCCCCCCCCCCAAATCAATATTACCACTCCTCAAACAGCCTGAGCATAGCTTCCCTCCAGCACCTACATTAGCTTGTGCCGCCAAGACATCAAAAGAGTACTTAGCCGAAACAGCAGCAGTCTTCTTGAATTTACGAACCTGCCTAGAACTCTCTTGCTCCGTGGAACCCATAACAAAAGGAGAAGTTATAACCTGATTTGCCATTGCTTTGTAAAACTCATCCTCCTGGGCCGAACCAGCATCAATTTCCATCATACTTGCCCTGTGTCTTTTACCCACTGGGCCCATCTCAGCTTGATTCAACATGTAAGGAAAAACATTAACCATAGTAGGCCCAACTCCTGGAATATGACCATATAGTTGTTCCTCAGTATTCGGCCCAGTACTTCCTTTTTGGGATCCATGCCTGCCCAATTGATTCTCAGCTGCCCCTTCCACAAATTCTTGACTCCGCTTTTGTAGAACAACACTTGAACCCACCTTCCCCACTCCTCTTATGCCATGAATAGTGGCTCCATCTTCATAGATCAAGGGTTGTTTCCCTCCACGTTTAGAAGTGACCTCATCTCCCGATTTTTGCTCCAAAGGCTTAGCCACAATTTGAGACACAATCTCACACGATTTCTCAGGAGGCATTAGTGCACGCGCAACCGGTCTCCTCCGCAGAAGCATACTATCAACATGGTCTTTGAACACTCCCTGCCTTCCCGCACCCAAAAAAGAAGAACAAGTCTGGCCTTGCCTACCCCTTTCTGAAGCACCAGCATTTGAAACTACCGCTCCTTGAATCCCCATACCTGAAGCTTTAGAGAAACTACGAGGACTGGAGTCTTCTGGCTTGTATCGCCGGATTGAAAAACCTTGCTCCAGAATTTGTGCCACAGCTTCTAGACAATCTGTTTCCTAATGATCCACCCTACCACATACCCAACAATGATCTGGGCGTTTATCATAGAACATGCTAATTTCAACATCCCCTGTGGAAGCTGAGAGAGTTGTCTTATTCTTGAATGGTACCCTAAGATCCATGTTAATTCGAATCCGCATCACCCTTCCCGTAATTGGCTCAATATCCATGATATTCCCCATTGTCTCCCCAATTGCAATTCCGACCTTCTCATTCATCATCTTGAATGGAACTCCCTGAACTGTTACCCAAAACGGACATGAATCAAAAACCATGGTCTCCGGCTGCTGCTCTCCATCATAAGCCCGCAAAACCAGTAAGTCCTTGTGGAAAAGCCAAGGCTGCGACACCAGCACCCTGTCCCTCTCCAAGGCTTCTTCAAACTTAAATACAAACAGCCTGTCTCCCACCTCTCGAGCCACTAGCCCCCTTTCCAGTCCCCACACTTGATGGAAAACTGCTCGCAAAGCCTCAGCTGTAGCTGGTTTCCTCAGCAACAATTTGCCAATAAGATATCGATTGGCTCCTGTTCCATCCGCTCCGTCAATCCATTCATTCGCAATTTCGATCTTATCTTCCTCGTGAATGGACATTTTTTAGCATAAATTAGATAGCGCAGCACCCGCCATTGAATACACCAAACAACTCAACAGTAGAGAATCAAAAACAAAGAGCACTCTTTGAACGAGAACAAGAATAGCTTTGAAAAAAATAAGAAGAGTAGAGACCTCAAAGAAACCAAACAAATAATAAATAAACAGAAGAGGTATTGAGCGAGAAACAAGTGAACCAAACATTTGAATTCGAATTGAGAATATGAGATAAGGGATCGTAATCTCAACAAACAAAACAATGAGATCAACAGAGTAAGAAAAAAGATTTAGCTCACTGTGTTTCAACAGGAAAAAAACACCACTAGACGGCAGCCATAGGGGAAAGATTCCACAGCAGGGAAAACTCATAATTGCTACTCAATCAAAAAAAAAAGTTTTTTTGCTACAAGCTAAAAAAGAAGTTGATTATATATATATAT